>OMKZ01018137.1:0-12525 GCA_900302535.1 Neoniphon sammara | reverse complement strand
TTGTTTTATTATTTTCTTTTCTTTATTTTATTTTTATTTATTTATTTATTTATTTTTTGGAATGTAAAGTGTATTGAAACCTTCCTGGTGATAATGCTCTTTAAATAAACTTTGGCTTGACTATTAAATTGACTCACAAAATAGCTTCTTTGAAAAGGAGTGCACTAGTTTATCTTTAAAGAATGCATCAGTGAAATCACATACTCAGCACAATACTGAACAAAGAAGGCATATTATAACGATTAGGCTTCATTACCATGGCATTCTAGAGATATCAGCTTTATCGATGCCACCAATTCCCTCCACCTGTTCTGATAGGAGTATTAGGACTGTTGCACAAGATGCTCTGCCTCGCTCAGCTCCTTCTGTAGCAGCCAGTCATGGAGGTTTGAACTTCATTGAATAAGCTTTGTTTTCCTTTTACTTTGTTCTTCTTTATGTCATGTCATCTCTTTTTTTACTTCATCGGGAGCACTCTTAGTCCCAATCCATTTATTTTTTGTGCAACTTTCGCTCAAATCCTAATTTCAGTTGTAAGGATTATGTTGCACCCCTCCAAAATGAGTCTGTGCACTGACACTTAATTGGTTAATAATTCAATTTCAGCATTACTGAATTTTGCTTTCCCTTTCGTTCCAGAGTTGGTTGATGTCTCCATATTGCACAACCATTCAAATGGGCACATTTTAAGCTTTGCTCCATGCAAAAACAGAGAGAATAACACAGTCCCATGTATTTATTGCATCATTATCTCCTACCTTAGTAAATCAGATGCTAATTCTATTTGATGGTACCCAAAGTGTTAAAAACATGTATAAAGGCAAAGTGTCACATCTGATCTTGTATTTTAGTTGCCTATGGTCAGCTCAGGTTTAAGCTGTGGCCAAAATCACTCACTATCCTCTACATAGTCCACTGTAGGGTGTGTCTACCATTTTGTTGTAGTGCCCAAATTCTTAACGTTTAATTTTGTGCACTATATAGTCCACTATACACTGCAAATTGTAATGAACAGACAATGGTCACTATGTTGGTCTGATGTATACCACAATGCAATGCACTTGAGTCTTACCGGCATCTGCAAAACAGAAAAACCACCATGGCTGAAGGAGACCAATTTGTTTACAACAGTGTATCTGTTAGTCAGACACTTAACAATGTTAATGAGCCAACAAGTGTGATTTAACCAGAAGAGGTGGTTTAAATGGTTAGTGGTGATATATTTGAACTTTTGAGGAGATGGTTTTATTTTTTTGTATATTGTTACATTTTGCAAGCTAGCTACCCTCTTGGTTCAAGTGGTCATGTTTCCGCAATAATCTTAAAATTTAACATCTGTTGCTAGGCTAAATCGTAGTCAAATTACTCCTTATGATGAGAATTCTAACCTGCTATAGCCAAAAATATACTTTGTTTTGTGCTTGGATTTATTGTGCATTTATGTTTCTATTACATTATTATGTATTGTTATTACGTGTTGCTGTGATTATCTTCAGCACTCAGCCTGCAGCACTCCCTCTCATGTGACATTGCTTAAATATAGTGTCTAAACCTTCCGTTGACTGTTCCCTATATAGTGTACTATATGATAAAGACTATACAATGAATAGTGAATTCAGTGTAAAGAATAGGCCATTTTGGACACAGTCTTTGACTACGATAAATTTTTCCTCACAAGGACCACATCTGCGTTGTAAAAAAAAAAAAAATAATAATAATAAAAAGATTACAAAGACACAACTGAATTGGACAATAGAAACTAAGGAATAATACGCGTTAGTGAGGGGAGTACAATAAATTAGCATAGGCCTGCTGCGCAAGGATCAAAAGGAAAGTGAGAATGTGGTAATGAGTGCCTGTTTATGATCAAAGAGTAAAAGGCAGTGGGGAGGAGAGACAGAGTTTGTGTCTTTTGTTACTGAGGGAGAAGCAGCTTCATCAGATTAAAAAATTATAATTGAAAAATATAACTAATCCAGAGTAGAGATCAAGTAGTGTGGCACTATTTAGGTCAATTTTTCATTAAAAAATTAAAAAGATATAATGGAGAACTGAGTTCAATTTTCTAAATTTCAGTTTTTGACAGGTTAAAGAAAAAGTAAAAATTCTATCTCATTTTTTTAATTTTCAATTTTTTTAGATTTTTGTTGGGAAAAAAATGGGGAAATGAAAAAATAAGAAATCAGCAATTTTCCATCTTATTTTGTTCCCCCGGGGGAAGCCAACAGAGGAAAAGACTAGACTTATCTCTGATTGGCTGGTGGGGCCATTCATCTCAACCAGCATCATGTCCACTTTGCTGCATCATTACTGGTCTCACACATCATGCCACAATCATGTCCACTTACTGTCTGCAGCAGGTTTGTTTGCATTTTATTCTACTAAAGTATGTTTGAAAATAATCACTTTGGGTTTTATGTCAATGGTCAGAATGTAATGTGCCCTGACACATTTGCAGCTAAGCTTCCACAAGCTTGGATGCCAGTTATCCTTAGAGCTGGGGTGGATAGCATTGCTAAGCTAACATAACTCTGTGGACTAAATGTCCATAAGAAAGCCCTGCTAACTTTCAGTGTCAGTGCAGCCATTATATTAGAGGCCTAACATTATTTTTAATGAATGAAGGTCTGTTTAAGTATTGCTGCTATAGACATGTAGTTCCACTCCAGTTCCATAGGTGACACAAATACTCCAGGGCAAACGAACAGGAAGATGCACAGGAACCCAAAACAGAATGTTTTTTGGGCGGGTCATCTATCAAAACTGCATTATTCTTTATTCTCCTGCTTGACAACAAGGATAAACTGCAGCTGATTGGATTGTTGCACTGTGAAGGGGTAGTCGCTTCTTCATTTTCGAGTAGGAAGAAAATCGCCACTCATTTGTCAATTTTATCTTTTTCCAGCTAAACAATACACTAAAGTATGATTCTGAAAACATTTGACGTGATAAATATACAACGCTGTTGCTGAATCTTGATGCAGATTTGATCTGCACAACTTAATTTGATGTTTGACTAGATTTTTGTGAGCTACACACCATAAGTTGGACAGACTTCATAAAGTTGAACTCTAATCAACTTTATGTAAACAGAGACCCTGCGAATAATCCATCCACTCGCAGTGATGTACTCAATATGCATGTTACAGCCGTATCCCTAGCTCTCAATAGACAATGAATAGAATGCATCCAACAGACAAACATAGTTGGATTAGGTGTGAGTGCACCATAACTTATGCCAACTGCCATAATGAAAAAGAAGTTGAAGCAGGTTCAGACTGAGAGCTGCTCTATCCTCAGGAGATGAGTAACGTTAGCCTGTAATTTTCTTAAAATTTACCAAATTTATAAAGTTACAGTGTCAGGAGACAATGTTTGCTGTAGCATTTGCAAAGAAGGATGCAGTCCAGGTCAGGGTGCACTGCATAACATCATGTATTCCATAAACATAGCTGCTAAACAAAGTTGCCAAAAAATGCTGCCAAGTCATTAAGCCATTCCATCTGAAATAAGCTGTGGCAGTAAAGTTACTCTGTCCTGTTCTCTATCGGTGGTGACATCATCTGCCACCAAAGACCAGGCACCCTACTTTTCACCATTAGAGGTCAGGCCTCACACAGATTTGGACTTGGGGTTTAGTTACTCTTTAAGAGGACAGTGCCAGACAGCCTGAAAGGCATGGTTTGTAACCAATAAGTATGTCACATATGTACTGTGGAGCCAGACCATCACCATTTTGTATAAAAGGAGCAAGACCTTGATATCAATCTTGCTTCTCAGTGGAAGCCAGTGAAGAGATCTCATGTATGTGCAACATGTGCTGTTATGTGTGACTATACATGTGCTTTGCATGTTCTTGTGTGTATTGGAAACAGTTGCTTTTGTGGTCTGCAGCATATGAGCACTTAAAGAAGTATGCACATGGATATATCAAAGCAGGATGTAGCAGGATGTCATTTTGTTAGTTTCTATAGTGAACTTTTGTCAAAATGAGATTTATTAGGTCCAAATGACATAAATTGATTCAGGCAATTATACTGGAAGGATAAAAACTAATCTTTAGTAACTAAGCTCCAAGTCATTTCAATCTACAGTGAAGCATTTTTTCCTATGCTAACAACTGCTGCCTTGAAACAAAGATTCTAACCATGTAAAGCTCTGTATTATTGTAGATGTGCAATGCAGTAAGCTATGTTGAGCTAGGGGTAAAAAAAGGTTTCAGACTGATATAGGTTACAGTGTAAAAACAGCAAAATGTTTGCCTTATCACAGTTTGTTTTATAGGGCAAATACAGTATGTATCCCCTTTCAGCTCCACAATTCTTCTAATAACACGATCAATACACTCATCAAAAACACAAACTCCCAGAGGTCTTTAGGAAACCGTTGCTTAAGTGCACTGGCAGGAATATGTGCGTAAGCAAGGTACAGTGACGCGATTCAATCCTCTGATGTGTTCTGGTGGAAAACACTGGCTGAGAAATTATTCATTAGTTTTGTACAAGAAGGGTAGTCTGGAAATATCAACTATACTTAGAGCTGCAATGAACATTAGAGCTCTGAAACACTGTGATGCTTCCTCTCAGTGGGCTCAACTCAGAAATGTGCAAACATGAACCACTATTTATTTCTTTAATTTTTAGATAACACTAGGATACGTTTTCTGAACTATGGCAGTTGCAGCCCTCAGGACAGGAAAGCCCTTCACAGAGTGATCCGGTGCGCTGAACGCATCACTAGGACTGCACTCCCCTGCCGTCTCTGCTCCATCATGGCCAAGACTGAGAGGCCGAGAAGGAGCTTCTTCCCCAAGGCCATACGGACCATAAACACTTAAAAAACTTAAAAACATACACAACACACATCCTGTACCTTTTTGCACTCTGCATTTTGCAGCTCAGCATGTTGTATTTGGTTTTTGCCCATGGTCCCCTACACACTGCAAATTGTTTATAACTTGCCACTTATTTCGAACATTTTTTTTCTCTTTCACCTTAATTTTACTATGTACATATAGATTTTGTGAATATGCCGTTATTCCCCCCCACCCCCCGTATATAGATTATGTTGTTATTATATTTTAGAGGTCGGACAACTCCTGAATCCCAATACCGGGCATCAGGGGCTGCCACATGTTTATCCAATTTTATCTAATTTTTTACTACTATAAAGCTTATGTTTGCTACATGCACAGTTGCCGGAGTTGTTGCTGGAGTTGTTGTCTCATTTCACTGCTGTTGTACATGTACAATCATGCATGTGACAAACAAATCTCTTGAATCTTGAAGCTTATAATAGTAATCTGATCCTGTTAGTGGCAAAACAAGCACTTTTAGCGGACATACCTTGACACAACCTGGTTGGTACGTTACAGCCATGCTTCGCGGTTGCCGGTTATAGCGTTCTCGCTCAATACTGGACCGATTCCAAAACTTTTCGTTCCTATTAATCATTTAGACCCAAATAGAGGGTCTAGAGAAAATAGGGCTCAGGTTCAAAAATACCGGAATTATCCTTTAACAGCAAGTTTATATCAAGAAAGCAAATAATCTATAACAAAGTCCAGCATTGTGAGTGTTCTCTGTATGAGAAGTGATTCTTCAAGGATTAAGTCAAGAAATGACTTTTTTTCTGTCATTTACTGTATCTTATCTGATATTATAAAGCTCATAATTTTTATCCTGCAATGTAAAAAAATGAAAAGAAATGGTTGAATAATGAAAATATAGAACCTTTACAAATAAGATCTGATGTTCTATTTTGAGTGAGCACCTAAGCAGAAACATAGCTCACAAGGGGCAGGGTAAGAGCAGGTATGTACTGGGGTGCTTCCCATGTTCTTACTTCTTACCTGCCATTCCTCCACTTCCCTCCTCTACTTGTGTCTTAGTCCCTCCCACATGATACGCAAGGAGAGGAGGAACGAACGAGATAAGAGGACGGAGGAATCGAAGCAACAGTTATTAAATAAAATAAGACATCTTTGCTCACTCAAGCCTTATTTTAAAGTGCAGTCAATAACTTATGACGTGTTGCACATCTGTAGGCTATTACTGTAATTCTTTCTAACCAACTGCATTGTAATACAAAATATAAACTTATTTCTTTTCATTTTTCACTCTTTGATGCTTTGATCTTTCAGATGCTTCTGTGTTTACATCTTAATTTACAGAAATGTGGATTAATGGATACACATTACCACCACTTAGTTATACAGAAAGTAATTATACTTTCTGTATAACTACATGTAATTTTGTAAAATTATAACATCCATGGAGGCCTGCAAATGAAATGATCTCAGTTTTTTTCTCCTCTCACCACAAGTTAACTCGTAACACTATATTCACTACAGGTAAATATCTTTCTTGTGTGAGATTAGAACTGAGCAGAGAGTTCGGTGCCAGGGAGAAAAAGCCATAAACCCCTGCTTCACCATGATGAATTTTCCATCTAAGTTTTCCATCCTCCATCCATGAGTAATCCATCCTCATCCTATTCTCTGTCACTATCTTCCTGACCATGATGAACACTCACTCTGATGAGGCTTTGCTGTGCAGTATGCACAACAGTGCCTTCATCAAGCCTGAAAGATTGGCAAACCTCCCATGTTTTCCCATGGCACCCCAAAACCTGTCAATCTTCTCCTCTTTTTGGAAGTTCTGTCTTGCCTAAGACCCCCTACTCAACAACTTCCTCTCTAAGCCTATCCAAATCCACCTTCAGATGTGGCATCCTTTTCCCTAGCTCAACTGCAAATAGAAATTAGCACAGTGAACTGTGAATTGTCTCTATAAACTAACTTCCAGAAGCACTGAAAACTATGAAAAAGAAGGAAACTGAATTTCAAAAATGATAATCTGTGCCTGAGCTTGGGGAAAACTGATTTGCAGAGGTGGAAGTAATGAATTACAAATACTTATGTTATTGTAATTAAGTAGCTTTTTTGTGTACTCATACTTTTCTAAGTCTGTAATTTTACTAATTTAAGTGTGCATTACATTATGTAATCTACTTTTCTACTATTATATAACCACTCACTACAAAGTCGATTTTGAGTGATTTTGAGCTTCTAAGTCAGGGGTCAGCAACCTCTGGCCCACGAGCCAAAACTGGCCCCCCATTATGGCCCCAGCAATATGTTTTGGCCCCCCAAATGATTTTGAATTTTTTTTTATTTTTATTTTTCCACACTATTGGAATGACATTGCAAATACTACATATATCATTTCAAAATATGAACTCTAACCCCTGGACGCCTTATTTTCCTTAAATGGTGTGAATGAATAATGGGCGTAGACAGTCACTAATCTGGCAGGTGGGGCCACTGTGGCACTGAAACTCCTGAATAGGACGCACATAGCGCCTGGTGCTGAAATAACCTCTTGCAGTGTGCTGTCTCTATGAGAAAAAAACATAATAGTTCAATACATCTTTCAAACATAATTTTAATGTCTCTATGGTTGTGGCCAAAGGTGCCAAATTTGACAAATGAGGACGCTGATTATGTTCTGGCCCACCACCTAATAGCCTAGAAAAAAATATCTCGCCCAAACTTGGTTGCCTACCCCTGTTCTAAATATAAAGGATGTTATTGTTGTTATTGTTGACATTCATCTGTAAAGTACGAGTTTGCATTTACCTTAGCACAGTGGTGAGGGAAGTTGACAGGCGCTCTGCTGTCCTGATATTGCATGCAAACATGTCCAGGAATCTTGTTACCAGCTGTTGTGCATCATAAACCCTAGCATAACAAACTCCCTCTCAGAGCTTCTGTTTGCACTTTCAAGGGCCAAAGGGTTGCTGGCATAGAGCATTAAACTCCATAGGAGCTGGGGTGATGGCACTTATAAAACTGAAAAATAAAATTTACAATTGCAATCGGCTTGAATCTCTAAAGTGACAACAGTGCTAGTACAGCATACTTAACTTTACTAGCTATTATCTTGTAATTTAGTTTCTTAATTTAGTATCTTGTAGGTTAGTTTTTAAACAGAGTAGTAGACCTTTCCCATTCAAAGCAACATAAGTAACCCAATAATGCCTGCTAGCCACATACTGCCATCACATTGGGTGAACAGAATCATTAAAAGGTAGCGTTATGCCCAATGACAATTTAAGACGGTTGTAAAAATGTTTATGTCCTAAAATCTCACTCCCCCATCCTTGTTGGCTTACCACATAGACATTATAAAATAAACAAAAAAAGGAAACTGATTAGGCTTACCTTTCACAATCTGTGTGGCCGGGCTTTACTATTATCTATTGCTTCACTATGATCTATTATCAAACATATACTTTTCCACCATCGGTAGCCTCAATATACAATAATGCAGTACAGTCACAGGTTGCATATGATCTGTTTTTGGTAGCGCATGAAATATACAGTATAAGGGAAAAAAGCAATGTTAATTCTGTTCTTAATTTGTTTAATTTTTTCAGTAAGAGTAGTAGTACAGTTAAAATCTTAACAATACCCATCCCTACTCTGAAAGTTAATTTTCATATTGTACTGGAACAAATCCAATCCAATCCAATGGCCCCATAAAAGTTAGGAAAAACAAAACTGGAATTCTAGAATACAACTGCTTGCTTTGAGGAAAACAGAAACATTAAGTATAGACATTGTGTAGATATTAGGCTATATAAAATCACTGGTATGGTCCTTTAAGAGATTTTTTTTTTAATTTGGCTGAATGATATGTTAAAAGGTCTATCATTCATGTATGAAGGATGTAAGAAGACAAGTTATTGTATTTCATAAATGAGGGAATAACTGAAATATGGCTATATTTGCTGGAAATGTAAGAAATATTTTCTACATTGCCTGTTAGCAGAAATTCAGCAACGTACGCTATGGGTATTTTAATGCTTTTTCATTTTGATAAAGTAAACAAGCAAATTTTTTGATAGATTTTGATTAATTTTCCTATTGCTCCTAAACTGTAAATTAATAATTTTAGACCCCTAAAACACCAATAGTTCTTTGTAAAAATGCAATATTTGTTGCTACAACTTCCATGGTAGAGGAATTTTGAATGTGAGATATTAATTTAGTTTAAGTTAGAAATATTAGAAATTATTCTTTTTAAGGCATATATTCATGGAAATGTATGCATAATTTATTCATTTATTCTGTCAGGAACTCTCATAACCACTCACACATAAAGAAACACACTCTCTAACCCTGTATCTTACAATGTTTGACTTTTTTCTGTTTTGTCTTTTTATCCTTGTTTTTATGTGTGCATTGTTCTCTGTAATGTACTATTCCACAAACCTGTTTGTTCAAAGTGCGTTATAAAAAAAAAAAAAAAACATGACTTCTATGCCTTGATGTATGGCAGCAAATGAAAGAAGACCCACAGGAGCAAGTCTTTAAGCAGATTTTTTGCAAGAAGATGTTATAATGCAATGCTTTGTTCACATGCAGTTTTGTCTTTATACCATTGAATCATTCATTCAAATGGTGGATGACTGAGTGACTGTAATAGATTACCAGTAAATGTATTACTTCATTGCTGTGTGAATAGTAACATGTTTCAGTGACTGTGTCCACATTTTTGGAGGGTGTGGTGACTCACATCTTGTTGACATGGAGACCAAAATAGCAGCCAAATGGAAGAGGACATTCAGTCTACCCTTGAGACTTTGCACTAAGGGGAATAAGATAGAAAGAGAAAGAGATAAAATGAGAGAAGTGACAGAAGGAGAGAAAAGGAGAGGAGAGCTTGGAGAACTATGAAGGCTTGTGTTGTATAAGCCAATGAGTCACTCACCGTTTGGATCTTGAGAACTAATAGAAAATCGTTTGTTTTCTCTCACTAGGGAGTGGGCTAACTCTGCAAGGACAAAAAAGGAAATAGGGTGTTTTGAGAACAAAGCAAGAGTTGTCTTATGCAATGCATGTCAGGGTGGTTGCAGAGTGACATATTAGAATTCAGTACACCAAGTACTTGATAAGCACTTGCTGTAGGTGGCGTGAGGTTCTCAGATTTAGGAACTGTAATCTCCAAAACCATAATAAAATGCAATCGGTCAAAATTGGAAGAAACAGTTCTATTTCACACAGGCTTTGTGCTCTAACAAGGCTCTATTGGTTTAACCACTCAACTTGAAAATCTGCATGCAAGCCAGCCAATCAAGATGAGCCTATACAACTATACTATGCTCCATTCTGTATAAGGTAAGCACGCTTACACTCTGCATACACTTTTTTGCCTGAGATGAAAAAAATTGAGGATGGCTTCATGTGACACTCGCGAACTACTGCCTTGCATGCCTCAGACTGGTTGCTGCTGTCAGTACCCACCAAAAGTGCTTCAGTGCTGATCATGCATCTTTGAGGATGCACTGCTGGGGATTGCCAGCAGGAGTGGCTATGGAACTGCAGGATGCATCAACTGCTGGGCCTCTAAAAGATGTTGGCAGCACTTGAGCCATATTCCATGTTCCATCCGTTCCACAGAGATGCAGTTTGGAATGCTACTAGTGTATCAATAGCTCTCCTGGGTCCGACCCCTCTGCCATGGTCACAAATCTCCTGTTACTGATGTTGCTGCTGGAAGAGCTGTTTTTCAACATTCAGGCACACGTGGCCTGTTCTGTTTTCTCTCTGCACAAGAAAGAAAGATGCGCTGCAGGGTAGCTGTAATACCAGTGGACATAGGGCCCTATGTCCACCAGCCATATGAGCTAGACTGTGGAGAGCGGCACACTCTCACATATGATCCACCCTCACTGCTTACTAGGTAAGCAGGCGGGGGTTAGGCACCAGCTAGTTCAAGCATCACAGGAGCCACTCTGGAGGGGAACACTGCCATTCTAGAATGACTGACCAAGCTGAGAGTAGAGCATGCTGCCAAGTCTTCCTGGTCTTGCTGCTGGTGAGAGTTGTACCTTCCTCTTCAGCTCTGTCTGCCGAACGGCCACAGCTGGCCAGGTAGCAGAGAACTGGCTGATCAAAACTACATTTACTCTCTCCCCAGCCTGCTCTGCTGACATCAGTGCCTCACTCAAGCAACATGTGGGCGTTGTTGAGAGCAGGCTGCATGCAGCAGAAATGAGACACAGCAACCACTGATTGGTCTGTATATTACTGGCCCTTCTGATCTTGGTCCCTATGGGCTGATCTGCCCGCGCTGGGCCAGTTGGCAGCGGACGAGGCCAATGTACAAACGCTTTCTAGCCTCCGCTTCACAGCTGAGCGCCCACCCTCTGACAGTATTCTAGCAGAAGTGGTGGTGCATTTTTACAGGGTGGATGGAGAGGATGTTTCAAACTGGACTATGCTTTTTAGTTTTGTTGTGTTCCACCTCCATTCATTATGAATTCATAATTCATAATAATTATTGCATATAATTTTCTTCAATATAAATATAAGAAATATAAACCTGAAGTTAAATGTTCAAACAAAACAAAAAAACAAGCAAACAAACTTTGATCTGAGGTCTGTTGGTGATCACAGTCCAATTTTAATCACTCTCCTCAGTGTTAAACAGGTAACAGTGTACAAGTATTTAGGTGTTCATTTTGATTTTGATTTAAAGTGGGCTCATCAAGTGGACTATGTCTGTTCACAATAGCGCTTTCAAAATGAGCCAAAAATGATATCAAATATTCTTTCTAGAAAAAAACGCCCTTTTCCTCGCTATACCACTTTTCCAGATCAGTGATGATCTTTGTCTTTATCTGTCAGTGCAGGTGGTTCTGGTTCATCTGGCGTTTGCTTGTTCAGGTGAGAGAGTAGAATGTGTTTTAAAGGCAGAGTCAACGCAGTTGGATATTTGTCATATTTGCCCATAGGCAACACTTGCGCATGCCTCAGAGCGAGGACTCAAAACACATCCATTATTACAAGCCTGTATGCCTACTTGCCTTATGTCAGCACATATAAGCACATATCACATCCAACCTCCACACACGCATCAAATCTGAATCAAAACTAAAACATGCCAGTCTGGCTACGACGAATCAAGTCCGCATTAACATGCGCAAAGTAACCTCTGAAATACTTTAACACGCATCAACACATCAATAAATGACACCACACAAGCATGATCATCATAATTTGAAAGGCTGCCTACAAGAGATCCAATCCTCAGCAACATCATAAACAACACAGTGCTAACAATTAATAATACAGTTTATAGAGATTAGCCCTTACCTTAAGACAGAAGCGACCACACAGGCCTGAGATCAGCTTCCTTTGCTGTTGGTCCAGAAGCCCATGATGTGGACAGGCGATGACCTGATACTATCGCGATGTTTATAGATTTTTTTACGCAACCCTTTTTGCATGTGGCTGCTTACATCTCTGTTAATCCACTCTTCTGATAAGTGCGTGCCAATTCCCTTTTGAGAAAGCAGAACAGTTTTTGTGTCTCTGCAAACTGTGCATCCCAAGTTTCCATCCTTAACAAACAGCCAGGTGTTGCGGGACTTCCATTCTCTCCACTGCTCGCTGGTCCAGTTAGCCGGGAGAGAGAGGCAGGTGGAGTCACCGTCATCAGCGGCCTAGGGTCACCC
>OMKZ01018136.1:24288-55031 GCA_900302535.1 Neoniphon sammara | reverse complement strand
AATTAATTAAATACATAAATAAATAAATAAATTGTGTGCAGTCCTGCAAACATTAGCATGAGGCCATCAAAGCTAAAACGCCATTTAGAAATGAAACATTCAGCTAATATAGAGAAAACAGTGGTGTTTTTTTTTGTTTTCAAAGACGACTGCAGGAACATAAGGAATTGTTTTGGGTTTTAACAGTGCACAGAAGCATTGTGGATTACCGCACTTGTCATTTTTAAAAATAAAACTGAATGGCTGTAAAGTTAGCCAATGCATGGACTAGAACTGAATGACTAAGGACCCAGAGGCTGGACCAGCTGAGAACCACAGGTTAAAGTGCAGTAGCTAATTGTGGGGTATATGCTCTAAAACAGTCAGGATTTCTGCACAAATATGTTGTTCAATTTCCTGTTTTAAGCCCTGACAGGAACTTAAGTACATGCAGCTACTGCACCTACCAGACATAAATGATTAGAAACACAGAGACAGTTTTTTCCTGATGGGGCTTCATTGTGTGCATCTATTCTGCACTGTCAAATGAAAGTTGATGTACTGGCAGCAACTAGAGGGAGTTTTTTAATATATTAAAAGTCTGTTTTTAGTGTATTGACACACTCTATCACATTATCTTGCAGTTGTGGAAGCATTTGGGGCAGCTGAGTGCATAAACACAGCAGCACCCAGGAGAGAAGAGCAGACACAGGACATTACTCCCACAGCTATTTCATGATTTAAAATGCAATGCAAAGGTGATGGGGATTGAACTGCCAACCTCTTAACATCAGGCTAGACACTTGAAGCCAAAATCCCCATGAAAGCTTTGGCTATTAAAAGATGGACAGTAAAGACTAAAGGTATAAGAAAAGTAACAGCACAAATAAGTTAACTTATTTGACTAAATCACGCTTGACAGAAACACACATTCAAGACACTCACTCAAGTGGATTTGCGAATTTGAGTTTGATATCTTTGTTTTGTGAAAACCAATAGCCAATCAACAAATATGAAATAATAGCTTTTCAAATTATTACACTTCACAAAGCTAAAGTTCAGCCCATAGGGTGTCCAAAACCACTGCATCATACCAAAGAATTTTTTTTCCCTCCCTTGTTTTAACAGCAAGGCATCAAATAGTTTCAATATCACAGAGACAAAGAAAAAAGACGACAATGATCCACTGACCCACCGGAGCATTTAATCGTGATTTCAGACAAATCACATTCCTCGAATGAAGCCATGATCATGATGAACAGTAGCAGGGGGAGGTTTAATCTCATGTGTTTTGTCATTTTGAATTAGAGCGATAATTCATTGCAAAGCTCCTAATATGGGAAAAAGATTTATATTATTTAACAAATTTAAAACTGGTATTTCTTTGGCAAATATGATCTGCTAAATAAAAGAAAAATGCATTTTCCCACGATTTACACTGGTGGTTTTTATTCATGGACCATTGTAATAAAAGAGTATGCAGATTTTCCATCCAACCAAATGCTACAGCAACTGATGTTTCAAGTCCTCTGGTTGAAGGTGTACTAAGTAAAATCAGTTGGTGTAGTGTGTGGTTGGACTAAAAACCCACATTTGGTTACAATAGTACATAGTTAAAAAACACTCATTGCACTATTGCATTTATTCTTACACAATTACACAATTATATAAGTGCTTTGGAAAATGCAAGTGAAACAACCTAGCAATGACTCTGGCGAAAACGTTTCCTGTAAGGGCAAATCTTTCTTTCACAGTGAGGATCTCTGGATTATAATCATTTGAAATAAACATGGAAGAGGTGGTTCATGTTTTTAGATAAAACATGCATAGTGAATGAAGCACTGAAAGAGTATATAGTCAAGGTAACGGATTTCTCCAATCCCTCCTGGATTGTGTGATCCACAGTCATGACTGAGTTCATCATGCCACAGTGAGCTGCACTCCTCCTACAGCTCAGGATGAGATAATACACAAGCTGTCACCATTTTACACCGCAGAGAGGTTATGCTGTCAGTCTAAATCCTTGAACTATGGAAACTGGTACCTAAACCTTAACCACATAGTTTTAATCAAGTACCCTAACATTAATATTTCACTCTATTCTGCTGATCCTAGCAAAGTTGAATTTTTCAGGAGCCCCATGCTGTCATTTTAGACACCTAGCAGAAGCCAATATTCCCTGTCAGCACATTTATGTAAGCTGTAATCATAATAACAGGTTTTCAAGAACGCAGAGACACCACACTGACAGGAAAACATTTAATAATGTGACCATTTTTCTCCCCTTTGCGTCTTGGTTCTTGTCTCATTTCCTACTGAGCAGCATGGAAAACTGCTGTGCAGCAATTTTCCCCCGAAATACGACATAATCAGTTTCATGGTCAGTGGCTTTGGATGTAGGAATTTAACTGTAAAGATTCTATTTAAATATGCTACAACATGCTGTTCTGCTGATACCTTGGGCAGGTTACTGTCAAACCCAAAGTTCAATCTCTTGCACAACGTTCTAGTCATTAAAAGTGGGCTGGATTCACAACGACCGCTCTAATTAAAGTAATTCATCGTCCAGCGCTTTGCTGTCATGCAGTGAGCAACACAAACTCATTTCTGTAATGGGATGATGAGAAGAACAGCAAGCGGATTAGAGAGGAGGGAGGAGGGCTGGAGAGGGTGTGGGCTGGTAGACAGTTGGGACATTTGGCTTACCTTCCAAATGAACCTTAAAGCTATCAAATGTAATGCTGACAAATAATACCACTGTGGTTTAGTAAATAGAAAAGTGGAAAAAATGCTTAAAACTGTGGAGTTTGGAGGATGGCAGAAACAGATAAGTGAAAGAGAGGAGATTCAGAGGAGGAGAGAAAGATAAAGCAGCACAGCACCAGAGCATTGCGTTGGTTATACAAGGTGTTGCGGGTTCAAATTCGACGCACAGCCTTCCCTGCATGCAGTCCCCTCTCTCTCTGTCTCCCATTTTCCCTGTCCCTTTCCATGATGCACTATCCCATGAATGGAAAATAACTGTCATAAAAAATAATCATAAAACATCAGAATGGCTCTACAAACAATCAGTCCCACTATATCCTCAGACACATGGCCAAAATTTGGGGAAATAATCAGTCATAATCAGCAGACATCTACAGATGCTCACATGCACACACACACCTCTATTATCAGCCTGAGTGAGGACAGCCATCTGTTCTCCACCGGCTTTATTCTTTTACCTGCGACGCTGCTTTCAAGGCCAGGTCATATAAGACCACTAACGACCATTTTACCACATAGTGAAATGGTACAGCAGATACCCTTTAGCGTGGTTTTAATGCAAGCTTTTCCACAAACACATCAGCATTTTCTCTGAACTGCATCTTTAATGGTGCTTAATGGTCACTGTGACGTCCGAAGCAGCGCTGAAGCTGGCGACTCAGATCATGCTGTTTGTTTGAGATTCTTATGTAATGAGCCCTTTTCCCACGGAGCAGCAGCTGGATCGCCGTCCGTACTGCAGCGAGTGTCAACAGTGCGTGCGTGCTGGCCTGCCTGTGCGGATGCTTCCTGTGTGTGTGTGTGTGGGTGAGTGTGTTATGGACATCTAGATGACATATATGCACTTCCATCCTTGGTACACACACTTTCTACACATGATGATATCCTCACTGAAATTCATAATTTTTGAACTGCAGTTACACATTTCAGTGCTTTTTCAATAGTTCAAAATTGCTGATATTTTCTGCTTTCAATGTGGAAAGTACTGTTGATCTCATGAAATGAAGTAAAAGGCCAAATTTCATCTGTCTATCTGAATATAACCTCTACTTTGACAATCTACAACTCCTTAGTACACAAAAACTGCTTGTGGACAAAGCACTGAATTACACTAAACTCTAACTGCTTGTTTGTAATTGATTACTTCACTTATTTGTAAGGTACAATGCAAATAAACATTGTTGAAGGTTAATAACATGTAAGAGATGCATCACATAGAAGGTTTCTGGCCCAGGCTAATTTGCCATCTCTGTTTCTGCGTAGGCTTCTCAATTATAAAAGACACCCAATATAATTTCCATCAATATAAAGCATAAAAACAAAATGCTGTGGAAATTGTTCACCTACCACCAAGAGTGATTTGTGTCATTTGTGGAGTTGTTCAGCCAGCACTGCACACAGACTGACAGATGGAGTGGGGTCTGGTGAGGGTGTATTCTTTCTGCAGTCCCACTGGCCCAGGCTACACACTTACCTAGACTTACTGGCAGTGTATATTTCACATATTTCACATTGGGACTTGCTCCACAACATGAGGCAAGGGCTACCAAAGCACCGTGACAGTGGTTTCATAAGTTGCAGGGAAACATGTTTCAATGCGGCTTTGTGCTGCGCTGCTGTCGAAATAAAGGTTTCGTGTTGGATGGTGGTTAGTTTAGAAATGAGCATTCCTGTAGCTGTAATGAATGAGTATATAAACAGCTCTTATCTGGCTCTTTTGGCGCATGCACACACACACACACACAGATACAGAGAGACAGAGAGAGACAGAAGGAGATAGAGCCCACTTCCATGACCTACTTTATATAGAGGTCTGAGATGTTGAGGTGGTCTCTCTCAACACAGATGGTTAGGAGACAGTTAGCCACATAGGGCACTGTCTTCCCCCACTCAACCCCATAAATGGTCATGGTCAGCAACAGCAGGACTTATTTAGATGCTGTGGGAGCACTACTTAAAACGGCATGACACCACACCAAGCCTAATCATGACTAAAGCTGTGCGCGTATGTCTGTGCATAGATATTTGTGCGTTGCGTGTAAATGGGAGTTGCTCCGGCACTTCATAGCCCATGCTCGGCAATGGATGAAATCATCACTTCTGCAATAAAGTCCAGCCGTTTGGTCTGTAATGGGCTGCTTCACTTCCTGTTGGACTGTTGCCAAGGTGCATACTTCACAATCCACAGCACTCACATCATCAAAACTATAAATCTGCAACCATCAGATCTTCTCCACGCCGAACTCTTCAGAAATTCTTAAAGACAGAGCGAGCTTAATGGAATCAAAAAATAAGTAATGTGTCATGAATGCGTCACCTCCATTGCGCCACATTAAAATTCGGAGTGGTTTCAAATGCCAAATGATTCCTATTCCGATATCCGGACTAGTTTACCAGCCTCAGTGCATTTTGAAAAGCTTCAGGGAAAGTATATGCCAGAGGTAAACAAAGCAGACTATCAGCTCATCCTCACACTCTTTTAGAACCAACTTGACCCGGTGACGCCGCTTCAACACTTTCCACGCTGAGGCTGGCCAGCTCTGCTACTCTTCACCACCATTTCCTTTTAAGTTATCAGGTTTATTTCTCCGTGTACTGGCAGTGATGACCTCACATACACACACCGGTGGGCTAATGGACTATTAGTCATAGCAGATTTATGTGCAAGAGTGATTAATGTGTATTGAGAGAGTTAGGTTGTTGGCTGGACTTAAAGTAGATCTCTGAGCAAGCTTGTCCATAATGTATCTGAGGGTGTCTCTCTGCGGGTTTATAAACAGCTGTTGGATATTCTGGCAAATAAACAGAGCCACAGAAGGAGGGAGAAAGTGGATAGAAGAAATAAAGAGGAGGAAAACGTCAGAAGTAGGTAAAGTGAGGTCAGAGAGCTACAAGAAAACAGAGGAAGGGAAAGTTTCAAACCATAATGGGAGAAGAGAAGGGAGAGACTCGTTGACGACATTTATGCCGTTTCTCCTGCTGGGACTCAAGAATGGAAGTGTGAAGAAGAGGAGACAAGCAGAGTAAATGGAAAAGGCGAGCTGGTCAAAACAGGAGCGATCCTGGCTGTGACTGCTGGACTTTGGGTAAACACACACACAAGCTCATTTGCAGACATATGTAGAGACAAAAAAAGGTCCTTCTAGAGTAAGAACAGGGGAAATCATGTTGTGTAACAGCAATAATGTCGTCCCATCAGACAAAGAAGGTGTATTCCCAGGAAAATAACAAGTGTCTGGGATGTGCGATTAAAAAAAAAGAAAAAAAAAAAAAAGGTGAGGAGAAAGCCAAGCGGAGGTGGTATAAATATCATCCTGACATGAGGCTGTTTTCATTTACACATTTCACACTTATTTGATTTGCAGGGTCTACGTCTGTCAATGCATTGCAGCATACAGAGGAGCTGCTCTGCAAATCCCCCCTCGAGCAACTGGAACAACAGAGGATTTAAGGGATGGGGCAGTGATGTGTTTGTGTGTCTATGTGTGTGCGTGTGTGTGTGTGTGTGTGTGTGTGTGTGTGTGTGAGAGAGAGAGTGTGTATGTGTGTGCACTGCTGCCTTTGCTCCATAATAGTGTCACAGTATTGTAGTGGTACAGATTAAAGAAATCGCTTTCCGTTATTACACTCAGCCACACGCACACATCCACACAGCAAAAAGCACTACAACAGCCTGCAGAAATACAAACATTTCTGATATGCAAGAAAAGTGCTAAGGCTAAAGTGGAAGGAAAGACAAAAAAAAATATTCTGTGGTAATAAAAACTAACGGGCCCTTGCATGTGCATCAGTAGCATCTAACTTTTGCCGGTGGTACAAAACACAGAGCACAGGACTCAACTCGGGCTTCTATAAATAGATAATAATGAACATTTTTCACTATTGCGCCCCATAAATCTTGCTTCTTTTCACAGAGAGAAAAAGAACAAAACGATAGCTGATTGTGTGTGTATGTGTGCGTTGGTGGTTTTGGGGTTGTTGGGGTAGGGAGGGGGACTTAGGTCTAGCTTTTTGGGGAAAGGAATGTCGGGAGAGTGACTCAGTGAGTCCTGCGTTTCCATGATTCAATGATCAGCAGCATATTGTGAGACACTGCAGAGTTCCAGATGTGCTTTTATCTCAGACTTTCTGTCTGTCTGGAACGTGAATCACCACCTACTGATGCTATAACCTGTGCATTTACCGTAAATGAAACCTGAAGAAAATATGAAAGCATTACTGTGTCATTCTCTCGGCCCTTGTGTCAGTTAAATGTACACAACTCCAGAAATAACCACTGTGTTTTCCTGAAACCTGGTGCAGACTGTGTTTAAGTATCCCTGCATATTTCATTCTGTCAATCAAAAATTCACATTTAAGTAGTTACGTCTCTATCGATTGGATGATTAATTTACATCATCCAACTCGCATCACAGAGTTGGGTTTTATTCTTATGTTTTTTTTGTTTGTTTGTTTTGTTTTTTTTTTATTCTGCAGTTAACAAGGGGTATGTAAATACTAGACACATCAGATTTTGTTCAGACAGCACACAACGTCCTTCGTTCTCCCTCAAGTCAGAAACTGCTGCTGCTCTCTAATGATTAAAGGGACAAAGACAAAGGACAGGAATGTAGGTTGACAAATTAAAAAATATTAAGGGTAAGCGGAGGAGGGGAAGCTATGAGTTGGAGGAAACAGTCCAGTAGGTTTTATTCTAACTTACAGAAACTAAATTGGGCTATGAGAATTGCCTGGGAGAGAGCGATATGCCCTGTGACAGTATCTCACACTGACTGTGAGAGTGCATCCATTAGAGTTACCTGCTATGCAAAACAAACTGCTGTTTGTTTACAAGTAGCTCAGAGGCATATTACGCAAAATGCACAGAGGTCTTGAGCAAATTCCTCTTAGTGTCATCACCCAAGTTCACGCCGCAGTCAACAAATAGCTGGAATAAAGTTGCAGTCACAGCAGAGCATCTACCTACCTCTGACTCGGACGTAGCAGCAGCCACATTTGGTGAGCACTTTTCTGAACAGGTGCTGACACCCACACCCTCGCTGGTGGTGACCCCCTCTCATGGTGATCCGCTCCTGCTAGACTCTAAACTATTAGAGGCAGGCATGGCCTGGGACATACACTAACACACACTGTTCCTGTGGTAATCCCCAGAGGAGATGGGAGGAAAACTCTACAGAGAGGAGAGAAAGCTCCACAGTCAAATCAGAGTACAATCCAGTGAGACGACAGTCCGAACGCTGTTAGGATCCCATGCTTGGAGGACAAAAGAGAAGGAAAATGAGAGGGACAATACTCTCCACTGCTCGCTCTGCTCAGTGTGCGGTCATATAATGGGCAAAGAGTGTGAGAGGGAGCAAAAGTATGAGAGGGAGCGATAGAGAGGCAGGGGAGGGGAGGGGATGTGATGAGGGAGACGGAGGGAGGGAGTGAGGCTTGCATGCCGCATGGCTGTGCCAGCATCTGCTTCTCAGTCCCACCTCCTCTCACTTCTCCCCCCTCCCTCTCTGCTGCCTCTCCCCACCCCTTCGCACCTCCCTTATCGGCCTCCATGCTCAGTCTTTATTCTGATCCAGTCATTCTCCAGCCAGTAGGTAAGTACTGTCTTTGCATGTGCAGTTAGGCAAATGTAGATTTTTAAATGCAGTATGTCAAGATAACCTCAGTGATTCATTTTCCATTCAGTTGTGATTTGTCTTCCTTAACATAAATGTATCCTCTCTCTCTCTATCTTCCTCTCTCTCCCTCTAACTTCCTCTCTTTACTGACATTTCCCCTCTCAGTCTACCATATATTAAACGACAGTAATAAAATTTAATTGCATTAAAACAAATAAAACACAATTGCACTTTATGGCACTGTGCATATAAGAAGCGTTAAAGAAATCAACACTGTTATTAGCAAAGACAAATGACTTACACACCCTTGCAGATGGGCAAACATAAAGGGAGAGTGCCTAAATTCACGTATTTCAAGTGGAAAGGAAACCCAAAAAAATGTCTTGAGGAAAATAACTTGACCTTTCCCAATGTGGACGTCATAGGCCAAAGTTTATCTTTCAGGAAACTCATCACAACAGAGGTGTGAGAACAAAATATACTGGCAATCCCACTGTGAAGCTGAACGTTTCTCTATTCTCTATAACTCTCCTCTAAACACTGCCAAATTTAAAAACACCTTCAAGTATAAGAAGTCAAGTCAGCAGTTCTATAGTGAATGTACATCAAAGCTGATCAGACAAAGCTGATCTATCATATAACTCTCACATATCTCCTTCTCTAATCAACCAAGCAGCTGCCTCCTCCCCTGTGTTACCACAGGTGCTGTGGAAAAACCAACATTATGTGGAAATATCCCACACACAGCAAACTGAGCTAATAGGTTGCAGGCCCGCTGATTTAATCTCAAAGCCAAGATTAAGTATTCATGACTAGATGATCTTTCGAGCACAGCTGTCCAGGCTCACGGCGGCCCGCAGTGTGCTTCAAGGAGATTTATGCATAAACTCATATTAACCCATATGAACAAACTCAGTGAAGAGGAAACAACAGGTAGTGTTAGATAGGAATATGTCTCTCATGTAGCGGCTGTTTATATGACCCATAAACACACACATACGCACAGACGCACACATCACAAAAAAAGCCAAGCACACATGCGCGGCATAGGTTAACCAGCATAACCTCACAGTCTCAATCCATCCAGGAGATTATGGCTATAAAAATATCAAAATGCTCTCGGTCTCTTGGCCATCCACTTAAGCTTTTAAAAACCATGCTTAAACGATGATCCCAGTGAGCTGAAAACCCCCAACCTTCCCACAATGTAGGAACATTCTGTGTAAGTGTGTATGTGTGTGTGTGTGTGTGTGTGTGTGTGTGTGTGTGTGTGTGCATTTGTTGGCGTGTTTGTGAGAATGCGCACGTCAGGTTTGGTCAAATTAACCACTGTTTGCCAAGTGGGATAAAATAATGCATATTTCTTTTCTTTGAAGAGCAGATGGTTGGACACAGACCACTGCACGCTACCTGCCCTCTCTGCCTGCAGGTTGTGCATCAGTCAGCTCGTCCCTTCTAGTCAGATAGCGCCCCACTATGGAAAACAGAAGTAGTGCATCTCCAACCCAAGAGACACGGCTGTAAACTATTCATTTAAGTTCACTAAAGAGCAGGCAGGGCATTGCAGTAAAGCACTTAGTCTCAGTGTGCTACCTTTGCGTCCTGCTACTTCACTGGATTTCCCGGCCCACTTGAACTCCATGCTGGTTTTCTGATTGCTCTCGTCCAGCAACAAGCCGTCCCTTCCGGTGTCTGAAATCTTAAACACAAGACAGACCTGTGAGCGAGTAGGCAAAACGGAGAATCAAACAATTTTTGATTGAATGAGACCTTTTTCTCCCATAGGATTTTGAAATCTATTTATTTGTCAATGTATTTGTATTTTCACATATTTTATATGTGATAAATTTAAGTGAGTAAGTAAGCACTGACATAAAACAGAGAAAGTGATTGAGAGGCTAATTACACTACTTTCCCACTCTATTTCACCACCCTCTCTCTCACTTTTTTCTCTTTCCTATTTTGCCTCAGCTTAAGTGGCTTCTTATCTTATCTGTGGAATTTCTCTGAGAGAACTAAACTGATCAGGAGAGTATAGCATAGGATCAATTTCTAGACCTGAGTAGGAACAACACTTATTTATTTTCATCTGCTATTCATGTAAACATTTAGGGTAATCTAAAAACCATGAGAAACTGGAAAGCAGGACTTGATTACTAGGCTGCTGACACAAACAATGGCAAAAATTTTAGTAAGTGCTTAAGTTAAATGAATGAGAAATGTAAAATTGGTACATCATTCATGGTCACATAAACTTAAATTGACTTCACACAGCTGTGATTGCACCTATACCTCCCATTCACTCAGCATCTGCAGTAGCTGTTCATACACATTTTAACAGAGAACCAAATCATTCATTCCAGTTTTACGTGGTGTTTAGACAGCTAAAAGTGCAAAGAATCATGCTTATATCATATAAAAAAAACTCATTTCACTTTTTCTTACCAATAAACTACTTTTATTTTATCTTAGTCTGAAAACAAAGTGAAGGCCACCTAACAGGACATATAAAATGCATACAGAATTTACAAAACATGCATTAGCCTGCTTTTAGCCGTTTTGCATTGAATATAAGTGAATATAACAACTGTGCAACCCAGGGTTATGTGTGCAAGCTATGCAGAATTAAAAAACAAACAAACAAACAAACAAAAAAAAAACATTTTCACTTACACAGTGTTGGCTTCTTGAACCAAAGAGAGTCATTCTGCCAACCATGGAGCCCAGAAGCTGGTCAGTCCTGCCTTGCACTTTTGCCAGAGTCTTCATTCTGCATTCTGCTCTTCCCTTCCTTTCTTGTGCTTGTCCTCTCATGGCGTTTCTTCTTTACTTCACCATAAACAGAGTGACATTCTTCTCACCTAGGAAAACATCCTTGCCACATCTCTAATGCTTAAATTGCACTAATGTTTGAATTTTTATCTTCTTTTAAGACAGACAACAAGTTCTAAAGTTTAAGAAAAACATCTCTACCAGTCTGCTTCATTTCCTATTAAAGAAACACAAGCAGAGAATCCATGATTTTATCCCAGATCCTTTCAGTGTCCAAGTCCCCCTTTGGGCAGATCAGGACAGCTGTTCAGCTGCAGTGAAGTCCTCAAGCCCTTCTGGGTAAGAGGGGGTCAATCTGCCCCCTGACGGGTCCAGTCATGTCCCACACTCTAACTTCAGTGAGTGACCATTCCAGAAACGGAAGCTTTAACCAAACTAACCAACCAAACCAACCAACCCAACTCAGAGTATAGTTACCAAAAAGCATTATTTAAATTCCTGCTAAGTGAAAGAGCTACTGTATCCTGTCTATAAATTCCTAAAGTGCGTTATTATTGTCGGAATTATATGGCTAACTTTTAGTCTTTTTTCCAAATTCAATTGTCTTTTGTAGAGTTACCACATTTTACTGCCTACTGTATGATTTACATTTATTCGTGCAATTTGTTTTCCTGCTCTGTTAAAACGACCACCTAAGCCATGCCTTCTTCACTTCAACTGACAACTTATATTCCAGTTTCTACACTCAACCAAGATTGTAACTTAAGTCTTGCACTAAGACCAAAAATACATTTAAACCCTTTTAAACCTACCTACATGGCATTATATTAAGTATACTGTGTATAAACTGACATTGTAGCTTTGATTGTTACACAGTCCCACACATGTATGAATAGTCATGAAGTTGCATTGCACCCTCTTTTTCCCCAGTTGTTCTTGTGTCTCTCCTCTGTGTCTATCAAATAAAGGCAAAAAAAAAATGTGTAAACTGTAAATTGCCATTACTCAACCATAGCAGCCATTACCATACATAATAAATTTTCATTGTCCATATACCAGTTTTTTCTTTGATTTAAATTGCTATATCTGTTTCAACTATAGCTGTGTAGTTGTAAAGTCTCTCCCAGACAGGCACCTTCTGCTCGGAGTCTAGTGGTCATCTCTGAATTTTTTTTTTTCTTTTGTGGTCACCTCTGATGAGATTTATTAGTCTGATCAAATAATTAGAAACTTTTATTTAAGCTGCTTTCAGTTCACTTTCTTTATGTTCAAAATGTGATGAATGGCTTCCTTGTCTGTGTCAAATACTATCTGAACACACAAAGATGTGATTTCTGTGTTTTTAAAGGGAAGTGCTACCAAGTGTGCTTGTTATGACTCCTGCTAATTTTATTTTTCCTGTCCTGTGAGTTATGACCTCTCTCAAATAAGTCCATCCTAACTGTTTGCACATTTTCCAGAGACAACTTCCCATGATGGTAAGTGCTCCTTTGCTGCAGGCCAGAAATACACGCAACAGTCGGTTTAGCAGAAGTCAGATAATCAGGGTGAAGCTATTTCTTTTTCCCAAGTTCCCAACAATCCGAGTAAAGACAAAACAGGAAAAACATTGTTATGGCGCCTCAAGAAACTGTCTTCTATACTCAGATGAGCAAACTGTAAAAAGCAGGCAGAAATAGAAGGTAAGGTGATGTAGACCCCGCTGGTGACCTGTAGAAAGATGAAAATGGCCATGGTAGTAATCCTCTACCTAAAGCTGTTGTAAGTGGGATGAGCTGGCTGAGCGCAGTGACTGAACACACGGCATCTGTGTGAAGACTCCTCCTCTAAGTTTTATGTCATCATGACAATATGTGGCATGGAGATGGGTAGAGTACTTCTATATTCAGGCCTGGGGAGAAACCCTGACCTCTCATCTACTCTGAAGACGCGGTCGAAGTGCAGGAGAAAGAGGGAGGTTGTCTGTGAGAAGTCATAGAAGAGTGAAATACATTGGCGTACACTTGGATACATTTATATTTCTTCAAAACTACTGATTAGCCTTTATGGTAAGTATATATTGTTTGTGTTTGTGTGTGCATGTGTGTCACAGTAATAGTGCCTGTGCATTCCTGCACCATGGTATGAGAGATGGACGCTGCTGCTCTGCTTCTGTGTTGTTTGATATTCCTTATTTTAGCTCACAGAGACTGATAACCTCATGAAAATGAATTTTGCTTCCTCCTTGACTGATGATATATTACAGACAGGACATATGTGGCCAATCTGTGTCCTCAAAGATCATTTTTCAACTTAGAAAGTGTTTTTCTATTGTGCATAGCAAGTGTAAATCTTGTACATCTTGCAAGTGCTTATTACACATTACTTCACAGGTTTGCAAAAAAAAAAAAATACAAACAATGCGATTAGTTGCACTGGTCTGGTTGGCTTCTGAGTGCAGGACTGTGAGCCAAAACATGAGTTCATGAGGGCCACATGTGACTCAAGTTATTCTGAGGTGGGTTGTTCCTCATTTAGCCTCATGTTCAGCACAGCTTTTAGACGCTGATCCAGTTACTCAACAGTAAAAGGCACACTGAGCGCATTCAGCCACACCCACTCCATGACACATGGAAACGGACTCATGATCCCTGACTGACAGACTCATGTTGCCCCTTGTCAAATACATAAGTTAATAACAGATCTGCTGATTTGCCTATAATCCATTCTGGTTCTGCGCTTGTCCCGAAACCCCACATGCAGCATGATGCACACTTTGGTTTCAGCCTCACACCAATAACTTATATCCACAATAGGGAAATAATTTAAAATTTGACATTATGTGTAGTAATGGAGAGCTGAGCAGCTGTGAAGTCATCCTCTCAGAGCCCTTATCTAGAGCCCTCCTGTTATATCATTGTTGCTATAGACAACATAGTTTCTATCTGACTAGTTTCTATTTCGGATTCTCTTGCAGATGTAGCCAGGAGGTGCAGCAGCATCTCACCTATTCTACTGCTGGGTCATTTGGAGCTGGAAGATGGCTGCAGCGGTTGAGGACCCCCACCTTGGCTCAGGTCCTGATGAGGACGCATCCGAAGTGTCTCTGTCAGGGAGCGACTCCGATTCAGACAGCATACTCTCTGATGACTCGGTGCTGCCAGACTATCAGCGGGACATAGCAAATGGGTGTCCAGCATCAAAACTATATGAGGCGTGTGCTCGTAATGAAGCTCACTCTCTCCGGAAGATTCTGGAGAGGGGAGTCACAAAGGAGGAGGTCATGGAGGTGGACATCAATGGCTGGGTGAGGATCTCGTTCATAATACCCATAATTCATAACTTCAACTGAGAAATGCTTTGGTGATGCTTCAAAAATTCACTCTGTGTAATCTTTAACAATTTCCCTCACTGTTACCTTTTACTGCTACCAACAGAATGGCTTGATGGTGGCTTGCTGCAAAGGCTTTTTGGACATTGTGTATGGCCTCCACAACTGTCCCTTTTTAGACATAAATCACCAGGACAATGAAGGCAACACGGCACTGATGATTGCCTCCCAAGCAGGCAAGTCCTACCCACTAGACACACTGAACATTTACATGAAACAAACTAAAATTTGATCAATTGTTAGTAACTTGATACTGCGTGGATACAAGAAAGTTAAAGTTCTGTGGATAAACCATTACAGCATCATCTTCACAGCAGCAGCAAATATGGTGAAATGAGACGGTAGCAAGTAGTATAATATGGTGTATGAGAACTATATAAAAACTAGTAACACTGCAAAAAGAGGGAGACTGTAATGCTCTTTTATGGTCAACATGCAAACGAATCCAAGTAATATATATTCTGTTAAGGCAGGTGAATGAAACGACTTTTCCTAGCAACAAAGCCAGCTCTCAAATGTTGTTCCTCTTTTACTGATGTCCAAGTGCAATGATGTTTTCCAAAGCCATGTTGTTCTGATCTCTGCATTCTGTGTTCCTCTCTAGGTCACACCAGCACAGTCATGTATCTCCTAAACTACTTTCCTGGTGTAGACACTGAAATAAAGGATTGCCGTGGTTTCACAGCCCTCATCAAAGCTGCTATGACAGGCCGCAATGACATAGTGGCTGCACTTGTCATGGCTGGTATGTAAGAGCCAGGCCCATCTAAAGGCCCATTTCAGTCATTCATTCCCTTCTGTTGTGCACTTTGTATGGTTTAAAATATAAGGTTTATCTTCCCCCATTTGCCAGTTCAAGTTGAATGTAATTGATTTGACAGGTGCTGTATCATTGTTTATCACGTCGCTTAGTCGGGGAAACATCATCAGGATATGAGAAACTTTTTAGTCCTTCATTTCTATTTATTTATTTTATGATATATGAGAAAATTCCTGAGAAATCATATGTATAACCTCTCTGGCATCATAAATAACATATAAAAATCTATCTATCTATCATAATACCCAAGACTCCTGGTGTTCAAAGTCCCCACTTTGACACTATTCCAGCTAATTCATCGATTTGTGCTGGACCTTTGACGCTTGGCAGCATTGCAGATATATGAGCTGATATTATTAGATCTTCATGAGACACACTTACACCAGCTCATTAACAAGAGCTCTTACAGCTCTAAATATGGTAAAATGAACAGCTATAGCACAGGTAGTAGGAACAGATAACCCCGTGGTTTATCTGTCCAAATTTGAAGCCAGCTCTTCTTGAGTGAAGGTGCGAGTGACGCCAGACCAGTTAAAGGGATCACTCTGAGGACATTAACATGTCTTAACACACGCTTCAGTAATCTGTGACTTACTAGTCTAGAAGGCTGGTGGTAGATTAG
Source organism: Neoniphon sammara (assembly GCA_900302535.1). NCBI lineage: Eukaryota > Metazoa > Chordata > Actinopteri > Holocentriformes > Holocentridae > Neoniphon > Neoniphon sammara. The sequence goes on along the minus strand of OMKZ01018136.1, from coordinate 39,087 downwards.
CTATTTGCAGAGCTATTTTAGTCTGCACATGATTATTCTCCTGAAGTCTGTGCTGATCAGCGTAATGTTGCTTCACATTACAGCCAAAGAGCTGCCATGTTGACATACCTGTGCCAATATGCTGATTGTAATGTAAAACGCTGAAAGTCTGTTGGTATCATAGTGCCCTTCTACACCAATAACATGTCTTCTGCCTTAGCCACACAGGAAAAAGTCAAATTATTATTATTGTTATTATTATTATTATTATAATCATCATCATCGTCGTGATTATTATTATTATTAGTAGTAGTAGTAGTAGTATATAGTAGTTGTTATTATGTTATATATTTATTTCCTTGTTTCTGCTCTCTGCCTTGTCTCTTGTCAGGGGCTGACATACATGCAGTAGACTCCAACCGAGGTAAATGTGCTCAGGACTGGGCACTGAAAACAGGCCGTTATGAGACCTTATACCGTCTCCGCCGCCTTACGTTGCGCCGAAAAGCTGAGCAGTTCTGTGAAAGTTATGTCCTTGAGTGGCCTGATCTCAAGGAGAGAGTAGCCAAGGCCACAGCTGACAGAAGCGCTGGTGCAAAAATTACCCAGCGGATCAAAAACACCTTTGGCTTCAGCTTTCCTCGTGACCCCCAGGACAACGGGGTCTTGGACCACATGGTGCGCATGACCACCAGCATCCACAGTCCGCTGATAGCAACTGGGTGCCGTCCACTCTGCCCCACTAGCCCTCCTGAAATGGGGAAGAGGCGCCTGGCTGTGCAGGAGCTGGTAAAGAAACATACAGAGAAGGAATTAGAGGAGAGCACAGTGAGTCACAGCAATGGCTCTGTATCCCCCATCTCCATGCAGTCCTCAGAGTCCGCTACTGTAGCCTGCTGTGCTGAGGCAGACCGCCGCGGCAGTATCCTATCGCTGGCCTCCACAAAGGTGACCACATTCATTCCCCGCAGTATGGCACGGAGGAACAGTGTGTTCCCCTCTGGCTGCATCCCCAAGATCAATGTCACCAAGTCTGACCAGGCCACACCAAAGAAAGAGAAGAAGAGGAAGAAGCAAAAGGGCTACTTGGAACCACCCAAGTGGAAGTACAAGGAGGCCAAGGATGAGAAAAAGAAGGAGAAAAAGAAGGCTGAAAAAGAAAAGACAGACAAAGAGAAAAGAGAAAGTGATAAAAAGAAACAGAAAAAATAACTGTTTCAAAATTGCCCATGTATTTAAACCATTAAAAAAAACATCCCCTGTCATGTCTCTGGACGCATCCCCTTTGCCAATACTGTTCTGTGAAGCCAAAGGGTTGTTTTGCTGTAACTGAGTCACTGGGATTGTTTTTCTTTTCTCTTATGCAAGATGAAGCCAACATAAGTACAACAAAACATCCTAAGGGGGCTCATCAGTTTTGAAAAGAGGAAATCGTTATATTACAACTATGTTACCTGCAACATGTTTAATTCAGGGTTTGAAACATTGAAACCAAAGGTACTTTAGATGCTATAAGTATTCAACGGGTAAAAAGTAAGGCTCAATATTTCATGTAAATGGAAGAGAAAAGTCAACAAAAAAGCCTTGCCAACAAAAGCTAGAAAGTGGACAGGAGAAATTTTTTTTATCTCCAAAACTGAATGGCAGAGCTTTTCAAACAAGGACTCAGTATCAGAATAAGCATGTAAAGAGAAAGCAATTTAAAGCTGAAAATGTTTAATTACATTTTTTTAATGTTTGTAAATATTGGGACAAATATGGCTTGTATATTGAGTAAGGATGGGTAATAATATGTAATGTTTATTTTCCATTTACGAGCTTTTCAATGTATATAAATATACCCAGAGTTTATATGACCAAAAACCTTTAATGACATTATCATGATACAATGCATGTGGCCCTTCTTCACTGATATAATTACACAGGTGCTAGAGCCAGTATTTATAGTATCTACCTCATTATTCTCATACTCACATAGCACAAACAGACAGGCACACATGCATACCTGAATATCCACTATGTACACATAAAGATGTGTTGGAAATAGATAAATATGGCAAAAGAATTTCTCATTATTGCAAAGTATTGCTTTCTGTTATTTTTGTATATATGTAGCTTCTTTACATCAAAATGATTTAAATTATTATCATTATCATTATTATTATTTTGCAAATGTAGCTATCCCATTCATTAAAGTGAGGCATCTCTCTTTTTTAATCCTATAGTATAAGTTTGATTGCCATTTTCCAATATTGCCAATGATATCACTTATAATGTACCCTGATTTATTAACTCTATGAGTACATATATTAAACTTACTTGGAATTACAAATAAAGAATATAAGCTAGTGAAAGATGATCTAGTCCTTCATTTGTGTCCAAAGGCTCAGGGCTGCCGAGGTCATTAGAAGAGAAGAGAAGCTGCATTTGTGGATATGGCCACATGTGGTCCACCATGACCTTCTCCCAAAAAATCAAAGCCATCAAGGGAAAACCCAGCAAAGGTGTATCAGGTCAGGGTAGTAAAACCAAATATTTGATTCAAATAGAGTCATTATCTCTCAGCAGTGAGAGGCAAATTGAGTCATGGAGGACAGATAAGCAGGGAGGAAAAGGACCTCTGAGAGTAACCTCAGCTGACCTTAAAACTGTTGGTAAGATAACAATTGGGCCTACCATCCGTTTCATTCATGTTTGTCACCTGTCTCATACCAATCCTTCAGCCTGTAATACCCCGCCCTCTATCTATCTATCTATCTATCTATCTATCTATCTATCTATCTATCTATCTATCTATCTATCTTCTTCAGACTGAAGTTTCTTAGTATGGGTGGTAAGTCACTGTACTACCCACCTCTGTCTCTGTGTGCTGCTGCCTGCTGCTGGTGGAGCTTGTTAGTTCATATTAACTGTCTGCAGTGTGGATGGCTGGTTGTCATCATCACGCCTTGGCACATCTAGCATAGCTAAATGTATTAATGCGATGCACTGGGAATTTATTGACCATGGCTAGCCTACGAATTTCGTTAACGCTTGTTGTCCAGGCCGTCTTGTACAGAACTTGTGAAGGTGAGTACTGTTTTTCTGATCATAATCGCTCAGCATCGCTGTCAACATGGCGCACGAATTTATAGCTAACGTTAGCTAGGTTAGCTAGCAGGACGACAAACAAGTCGAGTTGACCCCCAGAAATCGGGTCATCGTTCATATACAAATATAGGGGTAATAGTCGACTACAGTTCTTGTAAATATGACCTAAGCTGGGGCCAGTATCTGTCTCCAGCCGCCCAGCCAGCACTGCCCACCAATGTCAACCATAATGTTTGCTTAGCTAACATGAACTGTCAACTCAGTCCATGCCTCAGCTGTAAACACTGTCAAGCTTAGCTTCGGAGCTAGCTAACCGACACACACCACCTTAACTCTGGTAGCTGGCATTACTTGTATGTTGACGGTAAATCACATATGGACAACTGGTAATGTTACTGCTGTTAGTGTCTTATACAATCTTGCCATAATCGTACGACTACTTGTATTCAGAACAAACATGAGACTGGCATATAACGTTAGCTTCTGTCACTGTGTGTCTGTTAATGTTGGCAGTGTTTGCCCTCTGTGCCTCCACATCTCTGTTTTTATTAGACACTAGAAATGTCTAAATTCACATCATAGCTAGAGATTTGTGGCTCGTTATCTAATCTGCCGGAGTGTTTGTAACAGATGCAACGTGTGAATTGATTTTGTCACTAACTCAACATTATCAACTGTGAAAAATATGATATAACGTTAGTTACAAGACACACAGACTGCCTCTTTGAATACAGCATGTGCCTGTGTGTTACCAGACAATATCTGTATTGTGCCAGGTTGCCAAAACACAAATCCTTCACTGCTCCTTTGCCAGTGACCCTCTACTTCTGTTCTTCTATTTCTTGAAAATCAATCATGAAACAGAGACTGCATTTGACAAAGCTGAAAGGTAAAGATGAACTGATATGTATTTTTAAGGCCAATACCAATATCCAATATCTTCCAACCTGTAAGGGCTAATATCAATACCAACACCGATATGCATTTTTGTAAGAACTGTACAACAAGGCTTTCAGGCAGGCCTGTCTTCGGTTGCTTATGTGACATTTGCATTAGGCAAGAGACTTGTAGAAAAAACAAGGCCATGAAAGTGCCAGCTCCACAATTAGCTGAATATCAGTAAAAATAATAATGGACCAATATGGATATGGCTTTACTTATAGTCTGATGATATATTGGTGGATCTGTGATTAAAAGCATGTAGCTGTAAAACATGCCCTCCAGCTCTGCTCTGATTCAAACTTCCTCTTGTCATGTCTTGATTCTGTTGGAAAATGTCCAGCCCAATGTGCAGTGAAGTGATAGATTACTGTTATTGTTTAAGTTACTAAAAACTTTAGAGGGGCAGATGACCAAGTGAAGTCATTTATTGCATAATATTTTTACCATTGTTTAAGTGGGTGCACTGATTGTAACTCTGACAGGAAAAGATTGATGTTGATTTCTAGCACATGGTGCATCTGTTTTTATAGTTTTGGTGGTTAGATAGTTCAAGGCTTGTATGAATGAGCTACCTCAGAACTACAGTAGTCAGTGTCATGGCTACATTTCAGTGTTTTTTTTTTTTTTGAGGATTTCCATTCCTAATCCATAGCCCACTTCTCTAAAGCCTCTTTGGTGGTTTCAAAAAAGTGAGCCAAGTGAATAAATTGTGGGGTGCAGTTGTTTTTTTTTAGCTGTATGTTTTAAAGAAAGGCTTAAAGTTCCGTCTTATTTCATGTTTAGTCAGCAGCCATCTTCCCTATTTCTATTCTAGCTTGCTGCCTTTCAATCTGTCTATCAATCTTTTGTCCATCACCACCAGCCCAGTAGGTGTTGGCTCTATGTGAGTCAGTACCGCAGAGATGTCATAACACATTGATATTTCCCCAGTTTGACGTAGATGAAGCTGAAGCTCAGCTCATCTTAAGTAACGCTTGAGCACTTAACCACACTAAGCAATATACTAAGTGTGGAGCAATTTGGGAGGTTCACCGTGCCAGACCTTTGCTTAAACATCAGAGTGTTAAAGATGATAAATTCACTGCACCAAACTCCGTTCTTCTTGTCAGATCCTGAGAGATTGTGCCCTTTATTGTGAACTGAGATGTACAGTCAAGAATATCAGACTTGTTCATGTATTCATACCAACAGGAAATATTTTTATGTGTGTGAAACTAAAACCTCAAATTAATATCCTCAGGATCCATGTGGGTTTTTCTTTGAGTGAGATAGGGATACAGCACAAGCTGAAATATTAAATTTGAGGTCATTTACTGATGAAAGTAGAGCGGGGGCTTTTTCACAATTCCTGGAATTTCACACCTTCACACCATGTCTGTTCCTTGATGACTTTTACTCCACATTTCACACAGCAAGACGCAGGGTACACTTAGTACATTTAAGATTATTCCTGTACGGTCCCACATAAACCCTCCACCTGGCCTCCTAAGGCCTTCACCACCCGTCCAAGCCTAAAGAATTTGAATATACTCCTTCTAATCCCAACCCCGAAGATACCCTCCTCCCTCACTCTGCCCTTACCCCCCTTTTCCTTCTTTACACGGCATTAGTCCAGTTGATCCCAGATATTCCCCCAAAAGTGGAGCAAGTTTTACAGGTTCAGGTGAAGTCTTTCATTGCCCCAATCTTCTCAATTTGCTAACCTGGGAGCTTTTCTCAAAACCCTACCTCTGCCCCCCTCGACACACCTTCTTTATTCAAAGCATAGAGTCACAAACTAAGGGGTTATCAGAGAGTTATAGAAGATCATAATTGACTAGCAGCACTTATTGCCTGTAAAAAAAATAGGTTAAATGTTAGGCTTACCATTGTTTTTAGGTTTAAAATTTTAGGGCTTATATGTTCCTGATGTAACCTGCTATCTCTGTGCTGTGTGTTATCGCCCTCTAGTGGACATGAAGTGTAACTTGAGATAGTTTGGTAATATATTTGATTGCTCTTTGGCATTTCATGCCAATGTTTTATACTCTATTATACTATTTTACCTCTCTTGTTGCCTCTCTCTGCAGCTCTATGGTGTAACTGCACCACAGCCCAGTGTGAGAAGACTGGCTCCCAGTGTGAGACCGATGGGGCCTGCATGGCCTCCACTTCCTTCATCGATGGCCAAGAGCAGCACATCCGCATTTGCATCACACGGGACAAACTTGTACCACCTGGACAACCATTTTACTGCCTCAGTGCAGAGGGCCTACTCAACATCCACTGCTGTTACACTGATTACTGCAACAGTATTGACCTCAAAGTACCCTCTGGTGAGAAGTTGAACTGTTGAGTACTACACAGCATTCACATAAAGTTTTATCCATCATTGTACACAGAGCAAACACAGAAAAGCAAAAATCATATCTGTAGCTTGAGTGTCATATCACTAAGGCAGAATAAGGGGCGAGACAACGACAAATAACAGTCAAGCTTCCTTGACCACAGATGGAAATTTGACACCAGAAGTCTTCTAGCTGAGCCAAATCATAATGTTTTTGTACAAGTGCTGGTTGCATGCTGTTCCATTAGCTTGTTTACTTCAATCAAAGTTCACTCTTATTTCTAATAGTCTGCCTGACAACACACCATCATATCTTGGCAACATGAAACAGTTAATATCAACGGAGAGGAGTCAGTTTCTTGTACACGATGACAGATGTTACATATGATTTCTCTCCTTTTCGCCTCTCTTCCCAGTCACATCTCAGTCAGACCCGGTGGGAGGCTATGGCCCAGGCGGGACGTGGGGGCCAGTAGAATTGGTGGCTGTGATTGCAGGGCCAGTGTTCCTGCTGTGTTTGCTACTGTTGGTGGGCATGTTCCTGTTTCAGTACCATCAGAGGGTGTACAGCCACAGGCAGAGGCTGGAGGTGGAGGACCCCTCTTGTGACCACCTCTACCTTGCCAGGGACAAGACGCTGCAGGACCTCATTTATGATCTGTCCACGTCTGGCTCAGGCTCTGGTCAGTGTACAGCACCATAATGTGGCAGCAGACCAACACAAACAATGAATCTTTTACACTGTGTGTTTTAGCGTCTTTGGATTCAAGTTATATCATTGGAGTGCTGATGATTGCTCTCCGCTCTCTTCCTTTCCGAGCAGGTCTGCCTCTGTTCGTACAGCGGACTGTGGCCAGGACCATCGTCCTGCAGGAGATCATTGGTAAGGGCCGGTTTGGGGAAGTGTGGCGGGGTCGCTGGAGGGGAGGAGACGTGGCAGTGAAGATCTTCTCATCCAGAGAGGAGCGTTCATGGTTCCGTGAAGCTGAAATATACCAGACTATCATGCTCAGACACGAGAACATCCTGGGCTTCATAGCTGCAGATAACAAAGGTAAACACCCGAAACATGACAACACAAGTCCGCTTGCAAATGAAAGAATGGATAAATAATGAGGGTTTTCTTGTTTGTATTTTACCAGCTTGTCTTGTTCAGGTTAATTGTTATGTTTCTTCTCTGTCTTTTGCTAAGATAATGGCACATGGACTCAGCTGTGGCTGGTGTCAGATTACCATGAACATGGCTCCCTGTTTGACTACCTGAACCGCTACTCTGTCACCATCGAGGGCATGATCAAACTGGCACTGTCTGCTGCCAGCGGCCTGGCACATCTTCACATGGAGATTCTAGGCACTCAAGGTAGTGTGTGTGTGTGTATGTGTGTGTGTGTGTCCAGATGTGCAGAAAAATGAATTGCATGTCTGTATGTGTATGTGGTATAAAGCTTTCCTCCGCTTTTCATAGCCTCTGATTCAAAAGAAACATGAATTTAGGGAAGGCCATGCTCCTAGGTGAAAGAATGAAACACTTTTAACTGTAATGTCAGTTCCTTTATTAACCTCCAAAAAGATTGTCTTTGATGCTGCTTGGAAAATTAACTTGAAGTTTAATTTGACTGTTGTTACATCATGACACTTTGAATCCAGACAGTCTTGCACATTTTTTAAATAAATGTTCTTAGAGGTTGGAATAAATTCAAAAGATCACTTGGTTTTGGCAAGAACACAGTTAAAAATGAAGTAGGGCTCCAGTTTTTTTCACTGCCATCCCAGTGTGATTGTTATCATCCCAAAGTATGTGTGAAGTGTTTCAGTTGAGAGATCTTTTTGTCAGCAGTATTTAGTTATTTACAGCGTTTTGAAAACCTGTTTGATATATCACCTCCCCCATCAACTGACAGACACGAGGCCTCTCATGTAGAAAACTGATCTCTGCCCTTCATTACAAGACTTACAGTTGAAATTGGGTTGATTCATCTAATAAAAATTGTCTTTATGTAATATTGGAAGTCAAAATAAACAAAACTGGTGTCATCTGATGCAGTCCAAAAGGATAAATAAATACTAAACTTGTTGAAGAAAAATGAAGATCAAAGTTCTGTCTGGTGAAATGTAATGATATTTCAAAATATGTTGTTTTTATAAAAGTATTTGGAAAGTATTTGGAAATAGATAAACTTTCTAAATTTCATCAGTTGAAGGGTGTTTCTGGGTTTCCATTAGATAACAGTTAACCTCGGCCAAGCAGTATTTGTCCTCCTTTTCTCATCTAAACAGATTTTTTTGTGGACATGATACCTGTTTATTTGCTGGGCAGGAGCAGCAGAATCTGCTCCTTCTATCTCTGACTTTTCATCATTAGTCCTAATGCTAGATTTGATGAAAGACTAATTTATGGGGGATTTTTTTCCATTTCATTTTGACATTACAGCATCAGAAAGGAGAAATAAACATCCTACATTTTTATCAGAATGTGTTAGAATAATAATCTGAACCTGTCCATGGCAAAATAAACACTTACAGTGGACATATTTTGACGGAGACGGGTTGCCCCATTGGATTATGTTACAGCCCCGGTTAGGGCCCAGATTCAACAATGCTGGAATTATCCTTTAAGTAAGATTGGTGATGTCTTGATGATGAAGATAAGAGTGCTTTCTATTTTTGTAAGCCAAACAAATGCAGAAATTCGATCTGCAATTTTCTAAATTACAGATATCCTCCTGAATCTCAAGGACATCCAGTTACAGAAATAACATTTAGTTTTAGAAAATCCTCTTGCAGATTCTTTGTACCTACAGAATACATTTTCAGAAAAACATCATTTTATTCACTCACCTTTTTCATATTTCATGCTATGTAAGAGAAAATTCCTTTTCATTTTAACTGAATTCTTTCTTTTGCTTTGCCCCAAGAAAGAAAGTTGCACATTACAATTGCATTTTTATTTATTATTATTATTATTATTTTTACAAAAGGAAGTCTAGAATTGGCACAGACATTAATGATTAATTCTGTGAATAACAGAATTTATTATAATTCACTAGTGATTTGTCATGTGCATCCATCTGTTTGTAGGAAAGCCAGGCATTGCTCACCGAGATCTCAAATCCAAGAACATCCTAGTGAAGAAAAACTGTACTTGTGCGATCGCTGACCTGGGCTTGGCTGTCCGCCATGAGTCTGCCACAGACACCATCGACATTGCCCCCAATCAGAGGGTGGGCACCAAGAGGTCAGTGTAAACACACACACCTGCACACAGTCAGACAGTTGCTGGCCTTTAGCCGACCTTTCTTTCTCACAGATTTCCTCCAGTCCTAACCTTGGATACCTTTGAATCCCATGCATGATTACAAACTGGGATTGTTTTTACACCTCACAGGTACATGGCCCCGGAGGTGCTGGATGAGAGTATCAACATGAGACACTTTGACTCATTTAAATGTGCTGATATCTATGCTTTGGGGCTGGTCTACTGGGAGATTGCACGCCGCTGTAACAGTGGAGGTCAGACTATTGTGTTTCACTCTGCTCACTTACTCTGTATTGTTGTCTTTCTCATTGGTAACAACTGGGAAGACAGCGCTGATCTGACCTTGACTTTGCCCTGTGCTATCAGGCGTCCATGAAGAATACCAGCTGCCCTTCTACGACCTGGTACCTTCTGACCCTTCCATAGAGGAGATGAGAAAGGTGGTTTGTGACCAAAAGCTTCGACCCAATGTCCCCAATTGGTGGCAGAGCTACGAGGTATAAAAAGTCTTGGATTGATGAAATTAAAAAAAAAACAAGTTTACTGTTTGTAGTGAGCTTATTTTAATTATCTATTCAAGTACTGTGTATATTATCTGCAGTATGTTTCTAGGCAGCGCATAAGCTACCGTCTTGCTGCTTTTGTCTTTGCACTTGTGGCACAATGTTTAGCAAAGGATCTATCTCAGCTTTGTCCATATAATCATTATTTATTTGGTTTGAGATGATCCATGCTAGCTGGTATCCTTGCTATGAAGTCCAATAACCACAAATGCAAACACAATGGTTGCAATGCAGACAAAATGGGCAGACTGCAGAAGATCAATACCTGCACTATATTTGCATCATCAACTTCAGTAATGTTACATATTATTACATTTTCCTCCTGCTTTTCCAGGCCCTGCGGGTTATGGGCAAGATTATGAGGGAGTGTTGGTATGCCAACGGAGCTGCCCGCTTGACGGCCCTGCGTATCAAAAAAACACTGTCCCAGCTCAGTGTTCAAGAGGACATTAAAGTCTGAGCTAAGTCAGCACGGCACTGAGAAAGACCACTTACGAGGCCCCTGTCTCCGACTGTAGGACACTGAGAGTTAACGGGCAGGGCCTCTTTAAAGAACGCACACACTAAGAGGAAAGAGTAGAAAGTGGCAATTTGTAAAATTTTACTCCCAAGACACTCCTGCCAGTTTTGAAGCCACCTGATTTTTTGACAAACCCTACCTCGCTTACCCAGCCAAACTACCAAGATTACCTTTCCTGTCGTGTCCTCAACTATTCCTGCCCTGGCTGACCCTTTTCCCTCTCTACATCCTACTAACAAGGCTGCAGACTCCTTGACCACATCTCTCTCCCTGGCAGAAATTTCCTGTATACTTTTATGCAATTAATAACAGGATATGTAATTAACATGTAAACATTTTCAAAATCATTTTCTGACTTTTCCTCATTCACTTTTATTTGCTTAAACTTTAAACTATGACATTTTTTCCTTGTCTCTGTAAGGTCTAAGCTGGGAGAGGTTTTAACGCATTACTTATTCTCTTATTTAAACCAGTAGATCTTGTGATAATATGTGGATATTTGTGTGGATATTATGTAAGTTCCTCTGTGGCATGCCTACAGCATGCAGGCACATAGCAAACTGCTCAGAAATCTTTTAAGGCAAAAAATCATTTATCTGGTTCTGCAGTAGTGTGCTCTTTTTTTGTTCTTGTATGCCGGTTACCATGTAGGCATGTACAATGCAGTTGAGACAGTTGCTGTAAATGCTGACCAAGGTCTTTCAACAGTTTGTTTTCAGACCTGTGCACTTCCAGAGTCAGGACCTTCAAAGTCACTGGAGTGTTTTGGCAGCTTGCCAAACATTAAGCCTTTGGACCACATGCCCAGAGCTCCTACTAAAAGTTCTTTTAAACCTCAGGTGTGCTTACTGATCTACAAGCTTTTAGTTTTGGTCTGTTAAAACCAAAAACCTAAGCTTCGGCAAAGTAAAAATTATAAATCATTAAAATACATTTCAGTACAATGAAGTATTTGATTTAGATTGTAGCCTAGCAGTGGCTGCTGATTGGCTTGCCCGTTACACGTTAACGCCTTACCCTTGAACGTGTCAGCTGACACGCTGTCTCTCGTTCGACCCGTAGAGAGTTTCAGAGCATACCTGCCATGAAAAGTGAACCTCACTTCTTGCATTAATTCAGATCAGCTGGCATACAGTAGGTTGAGAGTACCTCAGTTCTCTTCTGCAGCAATCACTACTTACACTGTATTTAAAATAGAGGGCAGAAAGTGATCAAACCTAGTTATGTGTAATGTATTTTTTAGTCATTTTTTAAATACATAAACTAACTGTAGGAATCTGAATGATGGTTGGTTTTTATGTTGAATTTTTTATATTATCACAGCACATCCAATGTTGTTTTCCCCTCAGGGCACTTTCTCCCTGGCCAAGTATAACTACTGTACATAAAATAACTTTTTAAGGCTGAACTATGTATATATTGCATTTTGATTCGATTTGACTTTTGTTATTTAGATCATGTTTTCGATTGTTTAATTTTTTTGTACTTGCATCTTTCTTGGTGGGAAGGAAATCAAAGGCTTCTGTTTTGTTGTTCTTAAACAAATGAGGTACCAATGTACTTTTCTGACCTCCAAAGCAATGCTACTCTATGTAAATCACTGAGATATTTTGTTGCATATTTTGACTTTCTCCTGGATAGTCTCCTGTTACTGTAGAACAGTATTTGTCGTTTTAATCAATAGTTCCTTTCACTGCTCCTCCACTGCTCACCATATAATACCTCCTTAATGTGCAAAATGTAAATGGTTTGTTTCATTTAAGCTATCAAAAATCACTGTCTTAAGCTTGTTTTCTCCACATATTTTTTTTTATCTTTTCAAGGAAATTGCAGGTGCACTGTTGTCTTTTAGTTGCGTGCAAACGCAAAAGGTGCTGCTGATGTAAAGTCTCTCCCGTATTATTTATCATGTATTTGTATGCTGTGAGTCCCTGTGAAAGCCCGAAAGACCATGTGTGCACTACTGACCTCGCAGTGCTGGAACCAAACTGTGTTCTCAGCAGCATCTCTGGCCATGGCTTCCAATGTTTATTAAAGATCACATCACTGAAAACTGAGAATGTGCAAACAGATCATGACGATCAATCAAGTACATTCTAACATTCTGATTTAAGATTTTAAGAGAATCTGATACTTCTTATGACTTTTGGCGGAAAAGAAAAGTCTGTAGCACAAAATGTAACCTTATTTGTGAAAAGTAAATACTACTGAATTGTCTCTTTGCTCACATATAATGTGCTTGACTAGTATTTATTTCATTTAGAATCTTACGCTCATCTGCACTGTACATTTTTTTTTTTTTTTATTGATTAAGTCTTAAGGGATGTCCATAAGAACACAGTGACTGCACTTGTTGCTGTTTTTGGCTGGTTAGACGGGGCCTGGGAGCTCCCCTGTTTGATAAGTGGGTGAATGTCAAACATTTGTGTGCAAAAGGGGGTATGATTGTCAAAATAGAGCATCATTTTGCCTTATGATGGGAAAATGCCTAGTTTATTTTTATGAATAACTTTGAATGAATATAAACACTGGAGTGTTGGTCCAAGAAATGCTGTATTGTGCAAGTCATGTCAGCTCCCAGGTCTCTGTCCAGTCATGGCAAAGAGAAAGTTGCATTAATGTAAAAGGACTTTTTTCCCAATCATGTAACTTCTAATAGAGTAATAAATACAGTTGCTTTTCTACGTGTTGTCCGTTTCTCTAGATCATTGTAATTTTCATTGCTTTTCCTTCATCTTTACCAGCTCTAACCTTCTACTATTGTTCAGTGCTGTTTATGGTGCAGGGATATCTTGCAGACTATGCAACCTCATGCTCTTCATTGCTGCAAGTTATATTTTTAATCAGTGGTTTGATGTGATATATAAGATGCATATACTTAACTATTGATGCCATTTAAGAAAAAAAAGTGAAACGATCTTTATTGCTCTCCCCTTAAATTACATGAATGCAGATTAGTAGAAAAACTGTGCACTTTACATACTGATGTACACATTTTACATCATCATACTAATTACATTTCCATTTAAAATGCCAAAAAAAAGAAAAGAAATGTGAAATGAGACTGGCATACCCTTCAAGAAAATGGAAAGGAAAGGAAGTGCTGGTATTTAGTGATTTGTGTTAACGGCCCCTAAACACAATGAATAAAAAACTGCAAAGAAAAAAAACCTTAATATCAGACATTCTGTGACACATCACTGAATGTAACAGAACCACACCAAAAGTAGACATATGTAAGAAAACTCAGATTTGCAGAAAATTAATTATACCACAAGCTTTGTTAATTTGACCGTTGTTAATTTTCAAGTGACACTTAATAGGTCCACTTAACCAGAAAATGACTGGTGAGATTTTGCAGCAAAGCAGCAACAATAAGCAAATCCATTTAATGCCAAATCCTGCAAAGGATGAGTGTGCCAAGAAAGGCAAAAAAAAAAAAAAAAAAATTAAATACATGGTGGATCTGAGCTAACAAGTACATAGATAGGATAAAATAACAGATTAATTTATAAATGACAAGATACATCACAAATGGCAAAACAGACAACCCATAAATATCCAGTGGTTGTGCATCAAAAAGAAATACAACACAATGATGGTTATCTATGGTCACTGTATTCTAGCCTTCACCAAGAGCGCATGAATGTCTTGGGAGCTTCAAGTGCTTTTCCAGGTTAGCTACCATACAGTGTGACTGCACAGCAGATCATCACCACCGGGAAAATGTCTAACATGCCAGAACAGCACCAGAGTGTTGATCTGAGACAGTAACACTGTGATTAACATGATCCTTGGATTAGCTGGATGTGCATCTAGATTTCAGCTTTGTAAAATGATTAAACAAAATAAATGCTGCCTAAAAAGGCAATGCTGGTCAATCACTTTTCTTCTAGCTACCTACTGACAATTAAATGTATCTGGCAATGTTTTAATATCTGTGGGAATGAATTTGTCAGAGTCGTGATGACTGGTCCTCCCGTGTAGATCAGTCCAGCACAGCAGCAGCCACAGAGGTGAGAATGATGCTGGGCCATCCTGAGCAACTACAGCTCCACTTCAGAGGTTTCTTATGCTCTTCCATCTTTCTTGGATGTGTTTTTTTTTTTTTTTTTTTTTTCCT
>OMKZ01018136.1:0-23144 GCA_900302535.1 Neoniphon sammara | reverse complement strand
AGGTCAATATTTCAAAAACTATGGGGTCTGTTCACAAAATTTTTTTGGATTTGTTATTAGTGCCCCAAGGAAATAAAAAATATGAAGAAAAAAAATTATATGCATAAAAATCAATGCAGATTCCTGAAATGCATGTTTACCATGAAGTGACATCTCAACCGTTTGGTAGAGGTCAATATTTCAAAAACTGTGGGGTCTGTTCACAAAATTTTTTTTGATTGCTGTTATTAGTGCCCCAAAGAAACAAAAAATGTAAAGAAAAAATTTTTTCATTGCTTTTTTCTTGGTGAGGAGTTTAAAGGGTTAAGCAGGGTATTTCTGTCAGAGTCACAGCAATGTACAGAAATCGATGCTTTCAATGCAGCATGAGGGTAAATGTATATGTAGCATGGCTGAGAAGCTCTCTTCCTCCCACTTCTCACCTCAGCCTCCACTAGTCTGTTGATGATGGCCTCCAGCGTCTCATGTCTGTAGCAAGTCAGCACTCCCTCAAAGTACTGAGAGCGGTGTTGCAAGGCTTTGGTCACAGTCACATCCAGGTTGTTATAGGTCTTCTCTGCTGCCAGGTTCTGAATACAAACACACACACAGCCAATGACATAACCAAGTTCCAACTAGACGTGCTGATGGTCAACAGCAGTAAGGTATATCCCCAAAATGACCTGAGCTTGGCATGAACGTGGCACTAGAGGAAAGGTCTCAGGGTCATCAACATCTACAGGATTCTTCCTCTAAGGGTCATGAATGTGCACAGCAACTTGAAAAGATTTATCCAGTTACTGCATTCATAGCCAGGATCCGTGGCAGCGGTTATGGCAAATGCATAATATCCACAGCTTGTCTTTCAGGGATATAATTTTAACTATGTGGCATTCTCAGATCACAAAGGAAAGCAAGCATTCTCTCTCAATATATCACAGAAAACTGGAGACATCAGTGAAAACCACATATTTCAATCAGACAGAGTTGACTGACTCCTTTAAACCTCCTGACTCCTTTAACAAAATACACAGATTGCTAGTAGCTAAAACCAACGAAGAGCAAGTATAGTCAATAAAGTACAAATCATGACTGAGGATGGCGAACATTACTGTGCGCTAATCTATAAAGAGACATTAATGAGTACTTACTATGACATCAAATTTAGAGTAAATGTCCACCACTCGACCTGCATGAAACAGGCAACACATCAGTATGTTTTACACAAAAAGCCATAGAAGATCTGATAACTTGGATGTCATTTCCACCAGTCTGCGTACCGCTATCATCCACAACTGGGAGGGCTGACACTCTCTGCTCCACAAAAATACCCAGCGCTGTGTACAGGGGGGTGTCTGCACGCACCACGGCTATGTTCCGGAATGTTCCGATGTTCAGTTCCTCTAGGGTCTGACCTAAGAAGCCAGGTTTTGGCATCTCTGAAATCTGAGGAAAATTAGAGACCGTGCACACTTAGATAGCATTCCCAGGGAATTGATGTTGGCGTAAACAAGTAAACAGATCAGTACATTTCATTAACTATTGCTGATGGCCTTTGCAATTTTTCTGTAATGAAATTCATAAAATGCCACAAAAATCGATCATTTGAGCAGCAGTGGTGAGGGGGAGAAGCCAAAAGAACTTACAAAAAGCTTTAGGAACTTGAGGATCCTTTTGTGTGTGAGAATGTATAGTGTGTTTCCGGTCAGGGGGTCGATTACAGGCAGTCTGTGGATCTTGTTCTTCAGCAGAGATGACACTGCATCATACAAACTGGGACAGAGAGAAGAGAGAGAGTATTTCATATAGATGATATACATGGATACAGACAATGCCTCAAATCCTTCAGCAAATTAATTCAGACAGCAAAGGACCCAGAGTAGAAATCTTAGGTCATTAGTTTAAAGTCTTGCATATCTAAGCACAGGAAGTGATCTATGAAAGAAACAGAAAACAAAGCCAGCATCACTCCTATAATCAAGTGACTACCTCAACATATTCCTGCAAAATGAGCATGCAAAATCCAAGACAAGTTTACACCGACCCAGCTACAACAGCTGGGAATGAATCAATCTTCAAATTAAAACCATTATTGAAAAAATGTCTTTCAACATTTATATTTGAACAGAAAACAACACTACTTCATATTCTAGCCATTTCTAGTTAGCTGGCATTACTTAGAAAATGGGAAGACAACCACTGTAGCCAAGTTTCTCTATAACACAATCCACAATTCCTTGAAAACAAATGTATGAACTAAAAATGATTCCTCTATTTATCAGAATGTATGAAGCACTAAGGGGTGCTATCTCACTGACGGTAAATGCTTTTCAGTCAGTAGACAGAGGTGACATAGTAGGCCTAGATAATACTGTGTGAAGAGGGTTTGAGGTCCTTAGATGATCCACACTGGACTGTTCTGCTCACTCAATAATGAAGTCAGCAAAATAAAGAGACATAATTGAGTTTGGGAGAGCAAAGAAATTAAAGCATGATTGATATGTTGAGGGTAGAAAACACCTAAATAAAAAGAAAACAACATATTAATTTTGGAGAAGCTTTAGATTGGTGGAGAAAAGTGAAGCTAGAGAAAGGATTTTGGACCAATTCCTATTCAACTGGCAACTTTGCTTGCTAGCTAGTCTAGCAATGGTACTTGTGTTGGCTATCTTGTTAACTTCAGTACTAGCTTTGATGTACTGATGTATGAATGAGTCACTGGTATAGTTATCTGAAACACCTGCAACTTAAAAGTTCAATCAAATCAAGAGGTGGGAGCTTCCTCTCCAAGCCACTGAGAAGATGTAAACATTATAGCCTTGTAAACATTAAAAATGAAGACTTTCCAAATGTCTTAAAAGGTAATTCATTTATTCAATTGTAATTGGGGTCTAACAACATATTCTCTCTGTGTGAAATTAATAATGTAAACAAATCCCCATTATCTACATGGGAAAATGCAACTGGTCAGCTTTAACTCTTCATAAAGGACAAGCAGATGGCCTCTAAAGCTTACAGCCATATTCAGCTCAGACATACACTGTTCAACACAAACAAAACAAACAAAAAAAAAACTCACCTTGCATTGGGAGATATGCTAACCAGGGGTTTGAAAGAGTCTTGGAGGTACACCTCTATAATAAAGTAGATATTAGTTAGCCTTCAAGATTAAATGCAAATTACCAGAAATGTGTTATTCATTTAATGAATATTCTCACCTCTCCATGTTTCAATTTTGTGTTCTTCCAGTTCATATATCTGAACCTGAAATATTATAACAAGAGATAAAGCTGAACACTACATTAAGAGAGAAACCAAGATGACCTTTTGATACAAAGAGATGAGAGCATTTTCAGAAATTTGATAGTTTACAATCTGCCTATGCTAACTCAAACTTACAGATGAAAATTTAGATCTAATATCTTACAATTAACGCTTACAACTATCAGGTGTTCACCATCTTACCAGAGGAGACTTGTAGTAGCGATGAAGGATGTTGATGAAGTCAGTGATAGTTAGCATACCTGTAGTAGAGTAGTATGAATAGCATCATGTCAGTCCATTGTTAATTTTTGCCTTGAACAGAGTGTGGAACTGATCCAAAAGCAACTGACTCTCTTACCAACAAAGCACTGCTTCTTACTGTCCCACAGAGGTGCTGCTCTCACCCCATTGGAAACAAGTGCAAAAAATGCCTTCTTCACCTGTTTAAAAGATAGTCGTATAAATAACTTTGGCCTACATTAACTACTGAGAGATAGGGTTACATTTTTAGAGATTCACAGTCTTTGTCATACCTGAAGTGACGTATCAAACACCACCAATTTGGAGCTGGTAGGTACCAAGTCATAACACCGATGAGACTTCATAAACCGGGTGTACACATTGTGTTCTGGGTCTGGAGGAGCAAATAAGACTATTGAGGCCAGCTGTCGAATCACTGATTTTGAATGCCCCAGGCCCATGGCTAGCTCAGTCTACCATAATGCACTGCTCATGGATTGGATAGTAATATAGTGCAATCTCTTACCCTCAATGAGTGGGTCTTTTTTGCCCTCCAGATCATCAATAGCAGCTGGAATCTGAAAGATAGAGGTCATAATTCAGCTGACTAAGGCACCATGCCAAACAACTGAATGTCTAAGTGTTTGCTCTCACTACTATAAATACAAACGCCTGCATGACATGGCTAAATAAACATCAAAGCTTAGGTTATATTTTGAGTACCTCTAGCTCCACATGCACATATTGTTCAAGCCTGTAACTCAGTATATCATAAAAATAAGTTTGTAAACAAGAAGTTTCTGCCTGATGAAAAAAATAAAATAAAATAAAATAAAATACAAAAATTTAAGGAGCCAGCTGGTTATGTATTACCTTAGAGAAACACCAACAAGTTTGGACATTTACGTTGAAATATATCAAAGCATCGTTATGCAGGTGCCAAATATCTGCTAGTATGTATCATGCAGAACTGAAATACAAGCTGGAATTCAACGCAGCGGTATGACAGGTTAAAAGCCAGCTAATGTTGACGCTGACCATAAGCCACAATAATCGTACGTCATTGCTATTGCAAAGTGTAATATGAACACGTCGTACATAATTGATAATAAACAACGTTAGCACTGACTAACGTTACAAACCGTTAGCTAACAGTAGCTATCGAGTCAAAGGTGACTTTTAATTTCAGCTCTAGCATTGAGAGACTCGCTCAAGGTGCATCGCCGTTCACATTAACACTTGAAAAGGTGGTTAATGTTAGTAAATATTTTACACCTCTGTCGTTAGCTGGGACTGACGTAACCAACGTAACTTTAGCAACGGGCAAAGATGGGCTTTCCTGAAGCTTGCTAGCTAGCTAACTAGCTCCGGGTTCATAAAATAATCTAACGTTGTGTCGTACTAAAAATTAGCTAGCTAGGTGCTAGCCTTCTCTGATCACGTCTCGTTAAATATTTGTTAGCAGCCAAATGGTTTTCGACAAATGTGCCGAGCAATGCTAACTGAAGTTGTCAACTTACACACTCCATATTCCATCCGCCGTAACGGCTTTCTCTCGCTGTCCTGATCTGACCAGGATATCCAGGAAGGGGTTAGGTTAGCTATTACAGAACCTCACTGGTCTTCCTCTAGAGGTTGTAATGGGTAGCTTTGTACTGTCGTTACCGTACTGCACGTAATTTGAACGCACCTCGTTAAACAGTGAAGCTGCTGATCATAAGCCTTGTAATATTTTGCCGTGCACGGTCCGCTACATTGCATTACACCTTCGTGCCCCGAAGTAATGGCAAACTCAGCTTTGTAGAGCTCATGTTAGCTGGCCAGTCGTTTCATTGTAGCATCCTACGCTTATATGAACAATAAAAGTTTATAACTCAGCATATCCAATGCCCTTCCAAGGTTCGTATTCAATTTAGTATGGCATACACATGATCATAACATGTTATATGGTGGATTCCAAAGGGGCTTGCCCATTGATAAATCTCCGAAACTCCAACTAGTTCATCAGTGTACAAAAATGTAGGCCATATGATTTTATTTATTTGTCATGACACTGCAGGGTACTAGTCCCATAAATCAATGACCCATTGCAATGGGAAATGGTCCTGGTTGAATTCAAGCTTTATAACTACTTTATTCGTGTAAATCCTGCCCAAAAATACAATATGACATATCAAATGAGTAAAGGATTTATTTATATACAAAACTGTTTACAGCAAGATTTCTGAATTAACATTGACCAAAGAGGGAATATTGGTGTTCAGGTGCACAACACCAGGTTTCCCCATGGGATCAAGTCAACAGAAGGAAATAAAACCCTTTAAGAGCACCTTGAGTCATGAAGGGAAGCAGATGAGGAAGGGGTTTGAAGAACTATAAGGCACAAGACACAGCATCACCAGCTTCTCTCTGACCATTATCAATCACCCATCAGTTAACTACATACTCAGAGAAGCACTTAATAAAAAAAGTCTAAATAACAAATAACCACTAGGGGTAGAACGTGAAAATTATGGGAATAAAATTCATAGTCTATCAACTCTTTATAAGGCTACGTCGGCTAAGAAAAACAGTTCATTGAGGGCCCCAAGTGTTCATTTAGTTCAACAATATGAATTAACTGGGCTGCATGCCATTATGGCTTGGTTTTATCAAGCCAACATCAACCATGCAATCAAAACCTTTAGTTAAAAAAAATTAGAAAGCTAACTGTATTCTTCATTAGCTATTTAACAGTCTTCTGCAGTGTTAAAATGTAATTAAAAACTGCAACTCAACAATGGTGATAATCATTACATACTCAAAGGCACATAATCTACTCAATATATTGAGGGGAACGCAAACTTCATCACTCAAGGTATAACCAATACTATTAAACCTGTTTCTAAGATTCTATTTATATGGTATCAAAAGGCCATAACTTGGAAATATCAGTGATCTGTTTCACTCTACACTAAATTTCTTTAAGAGTAGGGTTGTCCATCTGATAATAACAGCTTTATTACAGTCAATGAGAGCAAAAGTAAATTGTAGAAAGAAAGGGACAGAGGACCAATCTGCTTTGCAGAAAAGCTTAAAAAAATGAGTCATGGAATATACAAAGGGATTTCTCTGTCATGAAGACACAACTTACAGTTTAGAGGTGAAAGGCACCTTTAGATAAGTTGTTTAAAAAAATTACAGTGAAAAGAAATATGAAATTACAGTGACATTTCTTATGTGAAAGAAATCTCATCCCAGGAAACCCACCACTGTGAATGGTGATGTTTCAACACCACATTTAAAGCAATGTGAATTGTGGCTCTCCATCATTGTCAAATATTTGTTGAAAAATACATAAGTCCTTAAAAAGCTTTTAAATCAGCCCTCACTGTACATTAACTAGTCAACGAATTATGTGACATAAGCCAATCGTGTCTACAACTTCGTACATATGACTAGTTGTTATTACCATATACACGCATGGGTCTATTTCATTACAATGAACTGGGACTAATATATTTGGCAATCTTATTTTGTTTTCCGTGCATTTGGTTGAAGTCAAGACATAGATTATGCCCAGCCCTAGACTATATAACAATTTTGAAGGAAATTCTTCACTGAAGGTGCTCTTTCGTCTGAGATGGAGACGAATGTTGCTCACAGGCACTTCTCCATAGAGTTAGAATTAGTGGGCTAGTTTGTCAGCTGTCTGGGCAGTTGGCTGCCAACATAAATAAATGTGGTATCACAATGGAGTAGCAGATTGCCACTCTAGAGCCTTGGTGCTGGGGAGGTCAGGATTGGCAAGCTGGTGAGGTTGTGCCTCCTGTCTTCAGCAAATGAGCTTACTGATGTCCTGGAGACACTTTTACATCACAGCGCATTTCTTCTCCACTGAGGGTGCATTTCCATCGGCCTTCTCCATCTCCAAAATGATTCTCTTGAAAACCTCCACAGCAGTCTGTATTGCGAGAATATTATCAGCTGAGTATGGACCAGTGTCATAATATAATAAATGGACTGTGCTGATGAATAGGAATGGAAACAGATATCAATCATTACCTCATTCTCCTTGGCTGAAGACTCCATGAATGCAGCACCCCAGGAATCAGCCAGTTTCTTTCCTTCCTCTGGCTTGATCACCCTGAATTGGAAACGTAACATGTTAAAAATGTCTTCTTATATTGCACTTGCCCACTGACTCAGGATGCTCTTTCTAAACATTTTAAACACCTTTCTGCCTCATCAGATAGTACAGTGGATACTGACAGGAAGGATACGAGAGAGAGGCAAGTACGTGGTATGTGTCTGTGTCAAGACAACTCAGGGTAATCTTACCAGAAAAAAATTTAAGATCAAACTTAACTGAATGTCCAAATTATTTTTGTAAGATTAAGAGATAACGGCACATGAATGAAAACAAATGTAGCATATATTTCTAAGCCTTTCTCCATTGTGAATACCTTTCCATGTGGAGATCTTTTTTGTTCCCGACAAGAACAGTTGGAACCCTAAAAAGACAACAATGAAATAAAACTTCACTTAAAAAACGAAACAATATCAGAAACAATTTTGTAGCCTTTATAATTTAATGATCAGAGTGAACCTACTGTATCTTTCCAACCATATCTAGCAGCTTGTCATGTAGAGCTTGCACAACTTCAAAACTGGAGAGAGAGACAGACAGACAGTGATATCAAAGTGCTCCTAACTGTATGTCCACTGGAGTGTGAATGCGCTTCCCCATATCACTCAAGGAACGTATAATTATATGTATGTATTATTATACGTTCCTTGACATCACTCAACTTATCTGCATGTTGGCAATTCAGTAAAATAGGTGATGCTATTCACAAGAATGTGACAAATGAACACAACCATCCACTCACCTTTTCATGGAGGTCACTGAATAGACTAAGACATAACCATGGATGTCCACTGAGTGGGACTCTGGAAAAATTGAGTACTCATCCTGCAGATAGACAATGGTGATTATATTCTCAATTAACTAGGTTGTTACCCAAACATCAGAAACTCCTCAAATAGGGTCAAATGTTTAAGGGCATTGATACTTGATAAACAGGAGTATTCAGTATAATTGGACACCTTAAATGAACAACTTAAAACTTGTCAGCTAGATTACATCATAATATAAACAGTGCTTCTGAGGAAAGTATACGAATAAGAGCATGTGCCTGCGTTGCTATGAAAGAAGTTCTAAATGTGTAATTTGTTCCATGAATTTGTCATTGAAAAGGGGGTTTCATGTCTTCATGTGAATGTCTGTGTAAATTCTGCTGTCAGCTTAACAACTTACTTGTCCAGCTGTATCAACCAACTGAAGATGGAAGTCCTGCCCGTTGACACAGACCATTTTGTTGAAGGCTGGGGAGGGGGATGCACTGGTTATGAATACTATTTCTTTACATTTAACAAAATCCATCGCGATTTTCTGTAACCTACAACATCTTGCAAACATTTAAATGGCACTTACTGTTTTCAATGGTGGGGTCATAGGAATCAACAAACTGTCCTTCCACAAACTGTATTGTAAGAGATGACTTTCCTGTGCAGGGGGAAAGTGCATGACATGACTAACTTATCTCTTGCTTATTGTTAATGGCCCTCTATGACACATATGTTCAATTCATATGCAAATATGCCACAAAGTTGATTCACTGTTGAGAGTATTTATCCTTACTGCTGCCTTTGGACACTGGCACAGGACATAGAATCTTAAAACAAGTTATATTATCAACAGATGGTAAACGTTAAAAACGGCATAGCCAAAAAGGGGAAATTGCGAATTATTATAGCATGGTATTATCTTGGAGCGTGTCAGTATGGTTAAGCTATAAGCTGATTTCTTTACATTTTGGATATCACATATTGTTTATGTTTGACATATTTAACTGGAAAATTTCAAGGCACACACCTGACGGCATGCCTGGCATATCACCGGTTGAGTGAAGCCGTCTAACTTTATTTACACATAACAGGTTACATTAGGTGGCATATGGCTAGTTAAGTAACCACCACGACAAGCTTATTTTTGTCGAGTTTAGCGACCAACTGCGCAGCAAACTTGTGTAACACAAAGAAAAATCAACAAAGGTAGGCTAGCGTCACTGATGTCACTCTGAAACACTGAAGAGGAAAACAAAGCCTGAGCGTTAGCCTGTTAGCCAGCTAGCTAACAAACGTTAGCTCGCCGCAAGCTCATGTCCATCACTCACCTACAGACCTGTAACCTATCACAGCAATCTTTCGGTATTTTGGTTGAGGCATAGTGGTGAAATCGGAGCTTTAAAGATTTATCTAATTCAGTACGTCACCTAGTTTTAATATCAAAACAAACTTTATCGCCACATTCGTCTCACGTCACGTGACAACAACAAACTTTTCAGAGCCGCCGCTCGAGCTCACTCCACTGGGCCTCGAGTTGGTACTTCAGAGTTGAACTACAGCAAGTACAACTTGTGCTCTTCTCGATAACTGGTATCTAACTGTTCCAAATACATCAATCGATATCGATCATAGGCTTCAAATGATGAATTATCTCTTTGAACTGAAACTGGAGACGAAAAAAGGCTTATTCACCGCAGTAACGCTTCGCAAGTCACACTGACGGAAACTGTCATTGTGTAAGCACACCGTCGTAAAACGAGCTACTACGTCAGAGCTGACACAGACTTGTCCAGCAAGTCTAGTCACTTCGTACAGTAGAGGTCACTCTTTAAGCGTCCCCAAACGTTTTACTTCTTACCCCTCCCCACTCTTTCTCGTACATGTGCTTCATATCCATGGACGGGGCTGGGCTTCTGTGAATCTGCAGCAAACTTCCACATTTAATAACTCTAAACCCTTATTCACTACATTTGAAAATGAAACCAAGCAATACATGAAAACTATTTTCTTCTCCAAAAACAAGAAGGCTATTAAGACAGCAACTTTGTGCACCTACTTTGATGTATTTATGGGAATGAATAATGTCCTCTGGCTTTGTACATGTATCATGTCCCCTGGCATTTTGTTTTGTTCGTTTTATTTAATTTATTGTGATTGATTGATGTCACTTGAATGTTATCTGTTTTCAATTTTTGTATAATAAAAAAGAAAGAAAAAGAGTCTGCAGAAAACTGGGAGGCACCAAGGTAGCATATGGGAGACACGGAAAGGACGCCTTTGCCCCTGAAGCAGCATATCAGTACTGTAGCTTGAAGTCCAAACTCACTCCCAAGCCCCTACTCCAACTTAAGGGCTGGTAACTTAAACATGGATAATACCAGATCTGATCCATGTCTGAGCCACCTGTCCTTGGACTTTTCTTCTGGATTTATTTATTTACTTATTTATGAAACAAGTATAGTCATCTAATTATCACTCTGTCCCATCTTTTTCATACATGATTGATTGAAGTGGAATAAACTAAGATGGGAATATTAACATTTTTGAAGGAATACCAATTTATCTAATGCATGTTATACTATGAAAATGCTGGTAAAGCATTTCCTTACCTTAAGCAGAGCTCTGTTCTTAACAAAACCTTTCTCTTGTTCAAGAAATAACAATTCATTTTCTTTATGTCCAGACACCTAGAGTTTGTTGTAGTCAAGACCACGTAATGCCAGACAGATGTCTTTGGACTGTGGGAGGAAACCGGAGAGCCCGGAGGAAGATGTGGACACATGGATGACATGCAGACACTACACAGAAAGGACTGGGGCCAGCTTTCAAACTCAGGTCCTTCTTGCTATGAGGTTACAGTGCTAACCACTGAGTCACCGCAATGACCAATTAAAGTGTGTGTGTGTGTGTGTGTGTGTGTGTGTGTGTGTGTTAAACATCCACATACATAAGTGCCCTGATTCTGTGCCTTGTCCACAAGAGCCTTAATCAAAGTATCAGCCCAACAATCAAAACATCACAGAGGAAGACAGTGTGCTTTACAGACCAAATCTCCAGGCATATCAAACCTGCTCATTCCTAAAATATGGCACAATAAACAATAGAAAAATGGCGCTTGTGGTTGGGTCCACTGGTTATACAATCCCAGCCTCCTTCGACAGAGGCTTATATTAAGTCCTAGAGAATGCAAGCAGGGCTGAACTGCACACAAATCTACAGAAAAAGACACAAAGAGCACTACATGTCAGGTGAGTGAGCAGGAGACAGAGAGAGAACAAGAAAAAGAGAGATGAGGGACAGACAAAAGATGTGTTTGTGTATGTGTGCATTATCTATGTTTAATGCTGTGTTCATTTCAACTCAGAACTTGGAATTTTGAACTTTTAAATTTCTGATCTGTGGCAACATTGCATTCATGGTACATCAAGTTTGAGAAAAATGGATGCCCACAAGAAGAATAAACTCTGCCTTATCCTCCAGGGGGAATACCAAGAGTGTATGCAGCAGTATTTGCTTAAGTCATAAATAAACACTCCTATGTTGATTTAATTCTTATCATAAACCACACAACACAATTTGTTTTCTGCCATTTTTTTGTGCTCCAACGTCAGTTGAACAGAAATTGGAGAAAATGGATCTCTGAATTTCAGTTTTCACATTTCCAACTTGTAAGTCTGATTTGGATGTTCAGTATTTTTTATGTTTTTTTTGTTTTTTTGTTTTGTTTTGTTTTGTTTTTTCAAAAGTTGTAACTCATTTTTAACTAGCTTGGCGTTAAAATGAATACAGCATAAGTGGTATCCTGCATCCAGAGCCTTCCAGAGCTGTTGAATCCCACAACAGAGGAAATGTGGCACCAAGGAAACAGAAGCTGTTTTAGTATATACAGTGTTCAATCAGTCGAACTTGTTACAATATTCAGCCATGAGACAAACTTTACGCTTATATGTTTGCAATGAATGTAATGGAAAATGAGACTTGCAGCAGGACTCAAAACAGAAATGCAGGAGTACTGCAGGTAATACCCCCATAGATTTTGTTAGATGAATTTAGAAGCTTTTGTATGTTCAGAAATCAGCTACATGGAATTAATATATGATAAAAACAAGTTGGAGAAAATATGGGGTCTCTGGGTTGATTTGCACAATCATATCTCACCTGTTTTTGCAAGATCTTTTCATCATTTCACATCGTCATCATTTATGGCTATATTTGATAAGGTGAACAGTATCTTGAAACTTTTTAGGGCACTGAAGATTTTATGTATGATTTTTAACATTAATTATTACTTAGAAAACCCTCACCTAATTGCAGTCTTCTCAGTGCAAGCTTTTCAAGGTAGCAGTGCTTCATAGGGAAAAAGGAATAATTTGAGTCTATGAGTAAGATGAGCCATCCTTTGTATCTAGGCAACTAGAAGCAAAATAAATAATGTGAGCATCATTTTAGACAGAGTGATTCATTTCCATGAATCTGCAATTGAAGGGAGCACATGGAGAAAGTGGGAAGAGAGCAAGGTCAAAAAATATGACTATTGTTATGTCAAGTGATGTTTTGTCAAGGCAAATATGTCATGATTATTTTTGCTAAATGGTAGAATATACATTTGAGACTTTACTATTTATTATTTTAAGACTTCATAAGGTACAATATGAGGTAATAAAATTAGCATAACCTGAGCTATGTGAAGCAGTTTGTCAGAATAGAAGATGTGGGATAAAATGTGCCTCTTGCTCTGAAGTAAGTTTTGCCAGTGACTCAGTTTACCCCAATCTGCTTAAATTTACATTCTATCAAAATGTATTTATAATTAAAACATATACAGTATGTGCACTCAGATGGTATTTTGTAATATTATAAAGACGATATCATTATGCCACAAGATGACAAATGCAAAAGAAACAGTGTTGGTGGATCTAAAAAGTAGCCGGTGATCAGTGGTAATGTAACAGACAATAGAACACTATATAGTGCCAAGAAAAGTTTATAATTGGCAGACACAAACACAAAACTCAAACTTTGTACTGATAGTTGTTATGAGCAGAGTTGTGGATTATTCATTTATTTATTTATTTATTGAAAAGGAGAAATTATCATAACCATCTCAAACTTGGAAAACACTTCAGGACAAGTGTATTTATTATTTCTCTTATTTTGTTGTGGAGCACACAGAGGTACCACAACCTCAGAGTCATATATAGACCTGGTAGGAGGGGCAGAAACTGGTGCAGCTTCCTCCAGTTCACTTTCAGGGGAGTCATGTTCTTCTCACTCAAACACATTTTCAAAATCAGCAATACTACTTGCATTTTTATCAGAGGTGTTTTCAGTGCTACTGAGGTGAAGATTAATAGTATTAGTTTTCTTGCCCCAATACTCAAATTCGGTGTTTTTATCTTGTTCTAAGATTGAAGCAAAATAAATGTGACCTCTTCCATCACTACCACACACATCAGAGTCAGGGAGCTGTGACACAGGCTCAGCCTCAACAAGTGACTACGTCTACTGTAGGAGCTTCCCTCTCTCTGTTCCTTTCCAAGATTTCTTCCATTTTTAACCCTTTTTGGCCTCTTGGGTTTTGTGGGAGTTTTTTCTCGCCAGCTATTATGGTTCAAGTCAGGGGGTGGTGTTTTGTTTTCCATATACTGTGGTCCGTTATTTTTATTTATTTATTTTTATTGATTAAATGTTGTGGTGAGATCTGGCCTAATTGCTTTAGCCTAATGCTTTGGCATGTTTTGGCAAAAGGTAAAGGTAGGCTCTGTGAAATTTATTGTTCTGATCAGTTTTTCTGATCAGTTTTTCTGATTCACATCAAATATATCTAATTTTGGAATAAAAAAGGCCTCACTATTGCATGTTACTGTTGTGTGAGTGTATGTGCCTTCTGGGTTATCATATGAATCGATGATAAAGTTTCTGGTGTTGATTTCTGTATTCAAGCTTGATATATGGACATTTAAGTCGGGCTCCGTGGGGTTATCTATGGTCTAACCGGACCGGAAATTGTTTGGAGTTCGAGGTAAACGCTGCCGGGAGATGCTGCCGTCGTAAAGGAAAACAAGCAGATGAAAAAAAGGAATAACTTCACTGAAACGGCCACGACAGTTACAGGTAATATTAAGCGTATTGTGGAAACCGTGCATTTTAAGAAATGTTTCCACAACTGCCAACATCCAGTAAGTTGTTAAGTTAAAGTCAGCTCAAAGATATCGACGAGAGTGAGTTAGCCATCCAGTTACGTAGCTGGTTAGCCATAGCATTTTGGGAGGCGGTGGGTGCCATAGCAACCGTTTAGGAAACATTGGTTGGTTGGTAGCGGTGGCTAGCTAGCTAACATAGTTAACGCTAGTTTGTTGTGCTAAACAAAAAGGGTTACTGAGACTGATTGCGCAATATAGCGGTAGTTAGTTAATTACATTACAACTAAACATCAAGTGCATTGCGTCACCTCTTAAATTACTCAGCTGCAACTTTGTTCCATGTTGTTACAGTAAACTGTCGGGGGCTTCAAACTGTTAAACGTCAGCTAACTTGGCTAACGTTAATTTCCATCACTTGCAGTAAGCTAGCATAAGCTTAGCCGGAAAGGCCGACTGGTAACGTTAATAACAGCACCTCAACGCCATCACTAAATAAACGTTGGCAACTGAAATTTGTCCATCATGGCCCGGAGAACACACTTATTTGTACTTGCCAGCTGAGTCTGCAGTTCCAGGTTAACGTTACGCTAGCCTAGTTTATCAGTGTTAATATACAGCGTAATTGTAACTGGGCCAGCTGGTCTGCGGCTGCTAGGGGTGCTAAATGCTATTTTCATGTATCATTTATCAGCTAACAAGAGCTATCGAGTGTATTTATTGATAGCACTGTGAGCTAATGTTAATTGTTTGTTAACATTTAACGTTAGCTAATAATGGTGCATTAAGAAAAAAATCACAGCACGTCTAAATGCCACCGACAACTAAAGGCTAGTTGGCTAACGCTAGTCTTAGCGTTGTGTTTTTTGTTTGTCATCAGTAAGTTCAGTTATTACTTAATACTGACAGGTAACTTAACCAAATGCAAACGATTCATATAACGTCACTTTAAGCTCGCTAGATGGCTCAACTTCAGTCGTGTGTTAGCTTATAGGGTACTTGACACAGCAGGGTTTCTCAGGCAATATTCTGATGTCAAATTGAACGTCCACCTGGAATTATCTGTTTCTTTGTGATATTAATGAGTGTTTTTAGTGATTTAGTGAGTGAGTGAATGAATGAGAGAGAGAGAGCAGTAACTCAGTGTGATCTTGACCTCATCATCTGAAATAACTGCTGTTTCAATATTTAGCTTGAATGAGTATGGATGTTGATGACTGCAATGGCCGGTCCTGCATATCAGGTATGACTTTAAAACGGGGACTCAGTAATTTATTTGTCACTGATATCCTGGTCTTTAAAGGTTTACATCTCATTGAAATGACATTTAGAATTTGCTTTTTCTTTTGAACTGTAGCTAGTGGAGACTCATCATTGGAGAGGGAGTTTTCTGGGGCCCTTGGAGGTCCAACAGTGAGCACACCCAACAGCCAGCAGACATCTCCTAGTCGCTCCCTGAGTGGTTAGTGTGAAATTATGTTTAAATTCTAGAAAACTAAGACTGTGTTATGTTTCATCAAAACCCCAAAGCTCACTATGTACAACTTTGTGTGACCTGGAAAGTTCCCAATTTATCAGTGAGCGACTTCTCATAATTATTGTGTCATGTTGAATGCGTTCAAGCATAACTGTGATACTGACATCATCATTCCATTTGGATATATCTGGAAAAGATGAGCATGCAAAAGTAATACATTAGATGTACATAATAGAGATAGGACATTGCTATTATTTCAAATTTTGAATTCATTTAAGCAGGAGTTAAATATTACAAATAATATTTTTATTTATGAATTATTATCATATTCTTCTTATCATATTATGTATTTATTTATGTATACTTATTTTATTATTTATTTATTTATTTATTTATTTATTATTATTATTGTTATTATTATTTTGCAAGAGCTTTTCTTGTTTCATGACACAACAACATTCTCAAAACATGTAATGACAAACAGACACGCTTTTGCTAAATCTTTTTTATCTGCTCCTCTTTATCTGTCTTTTAATATTGAATCAGTTTGATTTGCAGAATTACAATTTAAGGCATTTATATTTTTGCTCTCTAGCCAACTCCATTAAAGTGGAGCTGTACAGTGATGAAGAACCAGGTCGGGGTACCGAGGATGAAAGAGGGGAGCGAGGGGTAGAAGAGGGGGGTCCAGAGCAGGGAAGTGAGGCTGTCGGAGGCTACAGGGAACTCACCAGTCCTGAGAACATGCCAGCAGGAGCCATCAGGCTGCCAAATGGGAAGCTCAAGTGTGACATCTGTGGAATGATCTGCATTGGGCCTAATGTTCTTATGGTGCACAAACGCAGCCACACAGGTAATTGATAAATTGAGTATGGAATGATTAATCCTTCCTTTGTGGGAAAACACAATAAGTTAATTTTGGTATTTGTTAAACAGATTTTGCAAAACACTGATGGGAAAGGGATTTGGCATGTAGTTGAAATATAAATTATGTATACATCTCATAAACTGCTCATTCTGCATATGGCACATAGGGCACTGATGACAGCCAGCAACATTGCTGTCCTTAAGCAGAGCTAGTACCAGGACTGTGATGTGTGAGTGTGATGGGTCTCGTTTGGAGCTTAAAAGTTAATAGAATTGTATATAGGTGTGAGTTGTAAACAAAATGGAGAGCAGGGTGTTTTTGACACAAGAAAAAATACAGTTAAAATACTAATTTAACAGGCCAGAATGAAATTCTGCCCAGTGCTTCTTTCAGTACAAGGGATAGTCCTGCTTGGCCAGGCATGCTAGTACACTACTGTCATGTTTGCAGGTCACTGCTTAACTCAGCCTTTGCTCTGCATGTAATATAGGAAAATGATCACATTTTGCAGTATATAATGATATATATTGCATTTTAATTTTGTTTATTATTTATTTATTTTAATTATCTCTCTATCTGTCCATCCATCCATCCATCTATCCATCTGATAGATATGAGGAATGAAGTGTAAATAGATTTCATCTACCTACAGGTGAGCGGCCATTCCAGTGTAATCAGTGTGGTGCCTCCTTTACTCAGAAGGGTAACCTGCTGCGCCACATTAAGCTGCACTCAGGGGAGAAGCCCTTTAAATGTCCCTTCTGCAGCTATGCCTGTCGTAGACGAGATGCTCTAACTGGCCACCTTCGCACTCATTCAGGTGAGAAAATATTTCAATATACCAGTGAAATTTAATACACAGTTTGACTTTCTTTAGTGTCATTATTAATCAGCATTTGTTGTTAGGCCTCAGAGTCTCCACACATCTTGGAAAATGAGGAATTTTATAGGCCAGTTTTCCAGTCATAGAAAACGCGTGGACAATAAGAATTTCAGCAAAATTTCCTGGAAAACACTAAGTTGTCATGATGCATTTAGTGCCCTGCCATGCATAGCACACAAAAATATGTGTTCTTTTCTGCCCAAGCATAACATGAAATTGTAAAACTGACATTATTTGTCTTTTTTTGTTGTTTTTTTAATATGCATTTGACAAGTTGATTAAAAAAACAAACAAAACATAACAAAAAAAACAAAAACGGAAGTTTATGAGGTTGAAATGCTCATGGTTCTTCATCTGTGGAAAAACTTTTCTTTGGGCATACAGCTCTTTTGTTTGTTTATTTTGTTAGGTGCTGATGCTTTCTCAGATGATAATTTCTCATGTGCTGGCAGCTTTTTAGTAGAAATTAGTTAATGTTAGACAACTCGAGTTAAGTGGAATAGCTGGAGGATGGACCATCAAATAGACTATCATTGACATTTTAGCAACAGTCATAATAAAGGAGTCCAGATGCGCTTTTCTGGTACCCTGTTTTGGGTTACGGTGTACAAATAGTTTATGATTTGCTTACTTGGAATGCATTTTCTCCATCATGTGAACATGCTCAGTCTGCTTATTAGTGCTCATTAGTTTTCACTTCAGTGGATGAAGCTTAAGCAGACACAGAGGAAGGCGAGGGCAGGTGTTTATGCGATGGTTTTCAGAATGCAGTAGAAACTCCGAGGCAGTACTAATATAAGTCTTTAAAAAACTTGACGAGGTTTTATTTTCTGTCATGCAACAGATACAACATGCACCACAAAGAGTAAAGGCGTGTGGTCCTTTTTTTGCCTATACCTATTGCAGGATGTTTAAAGCAAATAAGTTGGTCATGATGTCCATTAACAGTTCCTCACAAAATTGTTCATAGTGGAAGTCCAGAGTGTTCTGTATGTGATGTAGAACCACAGAATAAAACACAGGCTCTTTTGGACTTAGATCTCTCTAGGTGCCAGGTGCTTACATGACGTGTTTTCAAAACTCACTTTCAGGCTTGTACTTTGTTTTGGAATACCAGCTGAAAATTAGTCTTGCCACGTAGTTGGCATATGGTTGACAGACTTTTGGTCTATGATTGTGGCCACAGTGGGTGCTTTTCCAAATCAAGTTTTAACTCTAGACTCAATAATAATACAGTTTTCCCTCTCTGTCACCAGTGTCCTCTCCAACTGTAGGAAAGCCCTATAAGTGTAGTTACTGTGGCCGTAGTTACAAGCAGCAGAGCACACTGGAGGAGCACCGTGAGCGCTGCCACAGCTACTTACAGAGTCTGGAGGCACAGCAGCCAACCAGTGCTCAAAACCCAGGTGTGTGTAATGACAGCCATGGAGATGCATGTCATCAAAAAGCAGCCATATTCCCTGTTGAGGCAATAATCTAAATCAAATTATGGCATTATTCAGTATCCATCTCAGAAGAGACTAATCTCAAAACCGTTCATAATAGCATATCATTCTATATGTAGTTTGCCTCTTAAAGAATGTTGTGCTGCACAAAATCCATGACTTAGAGTCACTTTTCATATCCAAGATTTACATTCTGATTAACATTAACATAAAACTTAAACGTTATTTGATGCTGTCATCTAACGCTGAAATATAACATTACAATTTGTTCATGCCCCGTGCAGGAGAGGAGATGAGAGAGCTAGAGTTCATACCAGACTCTCTTTTGCAACCTTCCTCAGACAAGATGGCATTCATTGATCGACTCGCCAACAGCATCACCAAACGCAAGAGATCCACACCACAAAAATTTGTAGGTGAGCACTTGATATCAACGTGGAAAAGTTGAGGAGAGTGAGAAACCACCAGTCACTCAGGTGTTTTCCTTGATTTGACTACAATCCATAATAGGACTGATTTGTTTTGGTCTAATGACATGACCGCCATCTCGCCAGTTTTTATTTTTCCAAGCTGTGTGATTTCACAAGCTTTCATGGAACTATTTTGAGCTCTGTTTTGACACCTATTGTTTACAGTTCCATGTAGCCAGTGGAGGAGAATCATGGCTTTTCAAAGAACCCAATGTTATCTGCTCTATGCAGTCGCTGTTTGTACAATAGTGACTACAGCCTTAGGCACCATGTAATGATGGGCAGATCATGCAGTGATCATTTATGGAATTTTTATAGACAACACTGCCATCATTTAGCTAGCGTTCTTGGAATTATTTTTTACTCCAGCATCTTTTTCTCCCTCTTAAGTCAAACTAGTGCCATACAAAGCTTTCTATTGTTCTCCCTTACTCCATTGTCTTGCCATCACATGTGCCAAATGCCTACTAGATGTCATATGCTTATATTTTTAATGGCAGTTATGGATTTTTCTTTCCATAAAAATTCAAGCTCATACCTTAATGTTGGCGAGATTTACAAAAAAGATTTCATATGTTAATTTAACAATGTGATTCATCTTACAATTATTCAAATTTAAGTTTATTTGAGTACACAATGGCATCTCCACTATTTGTGATCCTATAGTTAAACCATTCAATGTTACAGTGACATTGACGCATTTGGCAATAGTTTGTGCAACTAGCATAAAATAACAAATTAAGTACATTGTTTTTCAACTTCATCCTGCTGGCAGACTGATTGCCTTAAACAGGTACAGCATTATACAGAATATCTTATTGCAGTCATATTTCAGATTTTAGTTTCCCTATTATTTTGCTATTGTGATTAAATATGGGGACCTGAAACACTTAATGGCAGTGTCATGTTTTCATTACTTTTACGCTAACAGAGCATGGACAAAAAGTGAAGCAACTCGGTGTGCTAGTCAGAGTTGTTATCGTCTTGTGTCACCCTATGTGTTGTCACATTTTTTGGACAGGTCTTTGCAGACTCCGCTGGCACTGCAGACACCAGTGGTATAGCTATGGCAATATTTTGACATTGAACCATAAATAAGCCCTCAAAGCTTTATACATAAAAGTGGTGTATTCCAGAATATCTTGAAAATGTTCTGTTGACAGATCTGCTGCCAATGATGGTTTAATTAAAAAAAAATTAAATTACTTCAAAGAGTTTTTTGTTAATTGAGGAGAAACCTTAATAGAGCATATCAACTTGCCATTATGCTTTTCGGTGGATCTTTATGGAAAACTGTGTCTGTCATTGATAATCGTGTCTCTTTCTCTCCTTGATAAAGTATGGTGTGTCACAAGGGTCAATTCTGAGACCAGTTTAAGTCTCATTGTATATGTTTCGTTTTGGTCACATTATTTGTTGTCATGGCAACATCTTACATTGTCATGGAGATGACACTCAGCTGTACCTTCCGGTAAAACCTACTGACCTTAGTATGCTCGGCTCAGTCTGTGACTGCCTAGCAAAAAAAAATGGATTTATAAAAGTGTTAAAAATATTATTATATGTTGAAATTACTGGTTGGATTGCAATGAAATTTGGTGAGCACCTTCATGGTCCCCAAAGGATAAACTCTCTCAATTTCGGTGACTTCATGACCCTTTCCATTGGCGCCACAATCAGGCACAATTTGTGCTCATATTAAAATGTATTGGGCAGATTGCCAGCACATTTGGTGAGCTCATGACCTTTCCTCTCGCATCACCCTCAGGCTAAATGTCAGTTTTGCACACAGGAAACCACAAAATATAATTAGTGGATTGCCATGATATTTACAGTTGGTGTTTTACAGTTGGCATTTTTTGATAGGTGCGTTGATACCCCTCAAAGGAAGATTCTTCATTGTGGTGACTCTGTGACTTTTCTTTCTAGCACCACCCTACATTGGCTGCCTGTTCAGAGTAGAATTGATTTTATTTCACTTCAGATCTGGCTTCTTGTTGCATTTTAACCCTGTCTTGAGTCTAGGTTTTAAGAGTAAAGGTGACTGAGCCTTTGCAGTCAGGGCTGGAATGACCTGCCTGAGGGAAAACTCAGATATCCAAGATTCCTTGTTCATTATTTAAGTTATTTAAATTAATAGTTGTTGTTTTTTTGTTTTGGGCGTGTGTGTGTGTGTGTGTGTGTGTGTGTGCCCTACAGTGCCCTACATTTTATGTAGTGTAAATGTGTTGTTCTTAGCACTTTGTAACTTTGCTTTTGCAAAGAGCTCTATAACAATAATGGTAATAATAATAACTAGTATTGTTATTATTATTAGTAATAGTACTAGTACTAGTAGTAATAGTATGTGTAAGTTCAAGTTCATTTAGAAACCTTAATCACATCACTATTAGTTATTACAGATGCTCAAATATACTTTTACCCAATATGGGAAGTTAAATCTTAACAGTGATGAGATCCAGTAACAGCAGGACTAAATTGAATAAGTGTGTACAAAAATCAAAAAGTGAACTATAATTGTATTGATGGATAGTTATCAATTATAGCATACTACATACAGCCCCAAAGGTTAAAGGAACCATTGAATTACCAATGAGTTTATGCATTAACATTGCAGCGATTGCAAAAATTTGATTTAAGTTGAATTTGGTGTAGTTATTGATGATTTTGTATTGAAATTTCATTTGGCAAATCTAACAGGTGGGAAACAAAATGTATACTCTAACCTCTTGGGAACCTAAATTTTTTCCACTGTCTTCATGTGGATTCCTAGGCAGTAAAATCGCTCTATCTAGTCTAGGATAATAGCATTGCAGTAGTAGCTGATTATTATGCTTCCATCTGATTATTATATATACCATATCCATCTGATTAAGGGTACAAGTTTGTCAGGTATAGATACACTATGACTTGAATGAGTGCAGATGCACTTTATCATGGTGACAGTAAATTATGTTTGTTGTAACACAACTTTGGCATTTTGCAGCATTAAATCTTGATTGTTTGAGGATTATATTGGCAGGGATCACCAGCCTTGCTCATTATGGCATGCACAATGAGTCCAAAATCAACATTCACCTGGGCATCCCACCCAAATATTAACATTTTATCAGAAACCTTGTAGTCTGTTGCCAATTCTGTTATTACAGTATCCTAAGACTGTCTTTTTTCACTGCAGGACAGAAGCACATACGCCTCAGCCTGGCAGATGCACCTTATGAGCTCAGTGCTGGCTTAGACAAAGATGGGGAGATGCACCCTGGAGACCTTGAATCACCACACTTTGGTGGTCTGGGAGGAGATTACGTGAGCGCACCAGGCGGAGGAGCAGGTGGGGTGTCAGACACAGTGCGACCACTGCGCCTTCCTACCACTCATCCTTCTTGTTTATCGGAGCTCAGGCCAGTCATCAGCTCTGCTCACGCCCCTGTAGCTCCTCTGGGCCCAAGGCTGGACTGTACAGGGGCCGGAGCTGGGCTTGGGGCTGC
>OMKZ01018135.1:42452-57264 GCA_900302535.1 Neoniphon sammara | reverse complement strand
ATAGGTGAAAATCCAAAGAAAAGTCACATGGAGGATTGGAGGATGGAGGAGAAGGAAAAACTATAATTTGATTAACAGGAAGAATAAGATGTTTTCAGGCCAAGAATATGCCAAAATCACTTCACTTTAACATTGTGATGGTTAAGTCAGACAGACTGGAAAAGTAATCCTTATATATAGGAAAGATTAGTGCAAATAAATGTTTATCTGACTCCAGTTCCCTCTGTGTGCCTGTCATTGTCACCGTAGCGCAGACACAATAAATTCTGCTGACTACCTTTCAGCTATGAAAGGGCAGAGAAGTGCACAGCCTGGGTGCCTTCACATTCACCTATCATGCTTTTAAGCATGATAGAGAAAATCTGTTTGGATTCTACTGTGAGTGACAGGCTCTGTGACTTCCCTAAAGCAACTACACAACAATCGAGTAAGCAGCTGCTCAAACCAGGCACAGAAATTGGCTAAACATAACACTGTTTGTGCGAGGGGCATTAAGTTTAACTCACATAAACTGGGGTTTTTGAGTAATCAGACAAACGGAACTCATGTTAAAATGTTAAATGGTTCCCTGCCTTAACCTGAATACTCACAATAACATTTCTAACAGTGTTAATACTGCAAGTTGATGTTGTGTAACCTGACTCAGATGAATAAATCCCTGCTTTTAGACCCACCTGTTAATAAAGAGTTGTCATTTCACCTTTAACACACAGGGGATGAAGCCACAATGTGAGGTGACAGCAGTGGCTGTTATACAGTGTTAGTTATACCTTGACTGAATCACCACTGACAAACTGGTGGCTGAGATTTATGTTTGGACTTGAGAGACAGAATGAGTTAGACTGGGGTGACTAGGCAGAAAGAGAAGATAGAGTTTCTCTGCCTTGCTGGACAGACTCTTATCTCCTCCGTATGAAACGTTCATATAACTAAGACGAAACCAAAGAACCAAAGCAGGGCCCTAACCCCAGTGCCTTGCATGTGGAACCACTTACAGCTTTCTAGACTTTCTATGGTTGTTTACACTACAGACATGTTACCCTCTAGCCAATGACAAACTCCTATGCCTCTCTATCTTGACTGGACAGACAGCAAAAACAAAATTCCTCAGCTGGAATCTGGGCCAGAAATAAGCATGTTTGTAGTAGAGGGAAGGGGAGATATCTACATGTGTGGGATTACTGTTACGCAAGGAGTCAGCCTCCATGTGTATACGGTTCAGGACTCGTCAAATGAGGAACCGTCAAATTCTTGTGATCTTTGCCTGAGTTTGAGGAAGGCTGGATGGAGATAAAGCATTTTTGTTGATAGACGGCAAATGTCATTTCACACTTATCACAAGGCACAATGAGATCCTGGTTTCCTGGTATTGCGATGACGAAGCCACCCAAGGTCCAACATTGTGGCGATATTAATGCTTATATAGAGGAAAGTGTTGTGTGGAGGGATGGCATTAGGAGTGAACAGTGGCAGGTTTGGACTTCACCAAAAGGTCATTTAGACAGAGATGAAGAGCGGAGCCCTGAATATCCACAAGAACAATAATGGAGACAAAACATGGGGTGGAATCACATTCAGATATATTGCCTTGACTTTAATGTTTTGTTCCCACTGTCTAAGTGAAGCTCTCTGTGAAATGGCCTTGAAACTCATTTAGTTTTGTGTGGTAATGAACAACACAGTAAGATGTTGAAATTATTAGAGGCTATAGAAAAGCTTTCATCTGAATTTGACTTTTCTTTATGTCATTTGGTATATCATTAAAAACGGTCTATGGTCATTTATTTGCCTTGTAATGACACTAAAGCAGACATGAACACACACATACGAATGCACACAAGCAGGCAGACACACACACACACACACACACACACACACACACACACACACACACACAAATGAAAGCTCTGCTATAATTAGTCCTCAATATGTATAAGAGATTTCTTGTTGGCATGACTGACTAAATTTCTGACCAACAGCACAATTTCACTGAATCATCTCATGTGGGTGAGGTGAAGCTGATTAAGGGGCACTAACTATATGACAAACTGTAGATTTATTGACAAGATTGTACTCATATGACAAGGTTCACTCAATGAGCAGTGCTATCATGCTGCCACTGACAATGACTGAATTTTCTAATTTTCAGCCTTAACCAGGACAGTGTCTCATCACATGACAAATGTGACAATAAGCCACAGCTAGAGACATTCCTGACATGAAACCCTGCTGTGCAAAGAGTTGCCTCTATGACAAAACAGACCACGGACCTAAATGGTACTTTGCATGTGGATTCGTCTCTTATACATGAGATGTGCTACAATAAATCTGGCTATGTGTTGTGATAGATAATTTTTTGTCAATATTATTATGGATGTCCATTGTCATTTTTGACCTTTTTGTTGACACATGGGCTGCTAAAGCAGACAGACAGAGGAAACTAGAGCTAAACTAGGCTGTCCTGGTTGCATGTGACTGTGACTCAGTAACAAATATTCAGGACATAAAATCACTCAATTTTGAATCTTATTTCCACCAAGCTAAAATCTCAAGTTACATGAACTTTTATGATAAAAGCTGCAGAAAACAAAGATATGACAGTATCATTTTCATATGATGCCAAGACAGTTTGTTGTACCAAGTTAAACTTAATTAACTAAAATATTTGTTTAATCTGATTATTAAGATAGCTTCTGTCATTCCAATTTATTGTTACCTCTAGTGTTACTCTGCTTAATAGTCACATACCTGCATTAATGCCTAAATGGTATGAAATAATACATGATCCTAAAATGATTTAGTCAACATGTGATGTTTAGGTCATAGGTTATTTTATTTTATTTTTATTATTGTTTTAGCTAAATATTGATACTATTAATTGATATTTCATTGCTGTATTAATTTAATACCTAACACAGCAACACAGCAACCACAGCACAGCAGCCCCATCAGTGGATACCATAGAACCTAACAGACAAACCCTCTCATCATATAAAGGCACTTTATTGTGAAAGTTTGTCTTAAAGCATATTCATTAAGAAGTCTATTTTTTCCTTCCAATTTCAGAGCCCAACACTTTCATAAAATGGACAAAATGAACCCTCTCTTCCTTAAGTGATGATTTGGCATGCTGCTTGGGATAGCTCTGAGAGCACAGTAAGGGTGAAAGAGCTATGCCCCATCACTGGAAATGACAGATAAATCAAAGACACCTGGACAGATTCATCTGAAAGGCAATGGGGGCAGGGTTTAAGGATGATGAGGAATGAAAATACTGACACCAGATCTGTTGGACTACACAGAGCTAGAACTGAGCCACTGAAGACATTTTCAACTGCGTCTTTAATGACTCTCCTATATGCACAGAATTTCTGGCACAAATCAAAGTATATCAGTCTAAAAAATATGTATGTCCTGCAGCTGGGACATCTACATGCAAACAGGCCAGCTGTACTGACAGCAACAGAAATTTGAGATCCAGTTTTAGACAAACCTTAAACTACTTGCAAAGGTAATTCAACTGTATAAGCGAACACAGGAAATTGAAATGTTCATGCACTGATAAGGGTGGCTGCTGTAACACCTACAGTACATCAGACTAGGTACATGACCATATTTGTAGATACATGAACATGACATACTCCATAAAGATGTCAAGTTATTACATTCTTGCATTGTCTCAATGTCATAGGTTTTAATAAATATGTATTAAGACAGAAGAAACACTTACTTAAGATTTCTGGCAGGCTCTGGCCCAAAGATGTCCGAAATTGAACTAGTGGAGGGAAAAGCAGAAAGAAAGAGAGAGAGAGAGAGAGAGAGAGAGAGAGAGCGAGCGCATGTTACTGATAAAGCTTGACTTATTCACTGGTTATGGCACTGTAGCAACACAACATTCCAATAAAAATATCTGGTTCCTTATAGTCAAGGAACGCATTAAAAAAAAAAAAAAAGCCAACAATACTGAAGTCAGTGGGACAGCTGTAGAAAATCCCACAATGTAAAACTATAACTATGCTGTTTGAGCTTTAACAGGACAAAGATTGGACTATATAACAAAACACACTTTACATAATACAGACAGCTAGATTTCTACTGAGTGTGTGCATTACACTCTAGCTGTCAATGTTATTAGTCTCAAAGCATTGGGAACACAATAATTCCAACACCTAGCTGGGCTAATAACCTGTTCAGCTAGTTTATAAATGGAGGGGTGGTAAACCCAATCCCCACTATGCCATCCACATCTATGGCTACTATGACCACGTCTACTATGACTGATACCCATCCTTCAGATACAGCATTATAATTCATCTTAGCAGCAGTATTCAACTAATTGTTGATATTTCTATCTCTAATTTGGTGTAAAAGTACATCACTCACAAATTATGACTATTTCCACGCTAGTGTTATGAAATGAGACACAATGCATGAGGATCAGTGATTATGACTGTATGTGTAACTAAAGCTAAGGAGATTGAAGGAGAAGTCTAGACTGAGAATGCGCATATGAAGACCAGGAGGGCCTGTGGCCAGATGAGTATAAGTAAGCAAGTGTCTGGCTGATGAGCTGTAGTTAAGATGAGGAGGAACTGGGAGCAGACTGATAAAATGGGGTAAAAACACAAATGGCATAATTTGAGGGGATAAACAGAGCTGGAGCAGAGGTGAGGATGTAAAAGACTAAGAAGCATGAGAAGCATAGTGTAAAGTTAAGGATGAAGAAGGGAGCCAATCATGAAACCTTTAGGTTTGGATTAAGGTGGAA
Organism: Neoniphon sammara; assembly: GCA_900302535.1. Lineage (NCBI taxonomy): Eukaryota > Metazoa > Chordata > Actinopteri > Holocentriformes > Holocentridae > Neoniphon > Neoniphon sammara. The sequence continues at coordinate 52,496 of OMKZ01018135.1, read as the reverse complement.
TACTCTACGGATGTTTGGGAGTGGCAAAATGTCCCTTTAAACATAGGTGAGAAAGTACAAAAGAAAAAGAAAAACCACCCAGGAGGTGCTGGAAGCGGGGATCTTGGCAAGTTGGATGCTGCATCACAATGAAGTATAGCTACTCAGGAGCCATGACACAGGGACCAGTGTGATGCCACTGCAGCAGCAGGCAGCCTGGCAAAAGTAGGCTGCCATGACAAAGAACACAGAAGTGAAGCTGCAGGACTTAAAACAAGTCAGGCTTCACAGAAACTGCTCGGCCATGAATCCATGAGATGGCACAAGACTCCCAAGACATAGAAACAGAACTGTTTGTTTCGCCCCAGGGGATTTTTTTTTTTCTTGAGATCTAAATCTCCACATAAGATTTAAGTTGAAAAACATATCGCTTTCATAACAAATTCCCAGTGTTTTGTCAAATTCTCATTTCTTCTTCTTTCCTGTGATGTTTTTGACCCAAACTACCCGGAGGAGTACATGTCCATATGAAAACCTTAGGTGTCCAAGGGCATCAAACACTGAAAACACCATAACACAGCCCAAAGTTAATATCCTCCATGGGTGGTTTCTCCTTTATGATGGTGAGTGATCTGGAGAGACCGCAGGGTGAGAAAGAGGGAGAAAAATGGCATGGAAAAATTGGGCCTGTGCCTGCCCCCTGGAGTGACGCCTCACTGAAGTATGCTGGGGCATTAAACATGAGTAACTTTAGAGGAGACACCAACAAATCATGCCATCTGGTGCCGTATGCTGTTGTGGCTTCAGCACATTTCATATTTAATTATATATATAGAAAGAGACTTCAGGCAATAATGCAGTGAAGATAAATAACACATTTTAAAGTAGAGGATTTAGGGGGGGCAATAAAAACTGGACAGTCCCAAAACACACTACCAGAAAGGTTTCAGAGGTTTATAGCTCCCAAATATTTACCCACAGGTATTGTAATGACATACTCGAATCACCACTGTACAGGATAGGGCCACCATAGTTCCCTAAGATCTCCACACTAACTCAATAAATACATGAATAAAACCCACAGGTCACAATCTGACGATGACATTTTCTGCAAATTCTGGAAATTGACAATTAAATGCAGACAAAACAATAATTGTTTTTAAACAAATCATCAGGCTATTCCGACGTCATTTCTTTCTCGTTCATGCTTTTAATTTTTGAAGGAATTTTTATTACAATAAAAATACAGTACAATACCCTGCACTATGTGATGTCAGAACCTGTAAACAACCCTGAAACAAACTCTCCCCCTCCTATTCCAGAAAATTCACCATGGTGGAATCCATGAAGTGAGTGAGCACTAAGCTGAAAAGGCCACATTTTGAGTCAAGAAGAGAACAATAGGAGAACTGCAAAACGCGGATCAAGAGATTGGTAACCTGTAAGACTTATCTGAAGCTCCCTTTAGCGGTTACTTTGGGTTAGGAACTAGCCTGTAGCCACAGAGCTTAGCAAAGTTTGTCCTGTGACGTACACTTTTTAAGGGGAGGAAGAGACACGGAGAGAGAAAAAGTTGCAAAAAGTTTACATACAAACTTGTTGCCGCTTTTGATACCATCTAGTAGTAGTCAGATAAAATTGCATGTCCTAAAGACTGAAAAATTATTAAGTTGAATTGATCAGACAGAATTTAAATGTTTCTCAAATTTGATGATTTGGAGCTTGAGCAAGACATTTGTTAGCCAAAAGTTCTTTAGTTATTCAATATGTTGAGTACCGTAAGTAGCAGTGACAAAAGTAGTATTAGTAGTAAAAGAAGTAGCCGCAGTATCAATACTAGTTTTAGTTGGACCAGCAGCAGTACTGGTTACTGTAGAAGCAGCAGTTATAGCTGCTATTATGCTCGCGCTTGCATTAGTCTTAGGAGAAGTGTGTGTAGTAATACTGTATCATTAGTGAAAGTTACAGTAGTAGTAGTAGCAGTAGAAGAAGCAGCAGTATTTGTAGCCGTTAAATTAGTAGTAGTAGCAGTACTTGTTACAGTAATAGTAGTGGTAGTTCAGTAGTATTTGTAATTGCTGTAGTAGTCTGAACAGTAGTAGCAGTCTTTATGCCGGTACAGTACAGTAAAGGTTTTTTGAAATTTTGATTTATAACAGAATTGCAGACTAGGTAAACCTAGTCTGCAAATTAAGCCCCAAAACTGAGAGACAGAGGAATTTGCACACCGCCAATTTAACCAGCTATTTGGCTTAATCCTCAGACTGCCCTGCTGGTGGAGCCCTAATCAAATTACATTTTAAGACTTACTCATCGTCACTCAAAAGCAAAACAAACTCAAACAAACTGAAAAGGTCCAAGTCTCAGTTCAACAAGGGACATAAATTTCAATTAAACTGGACACCTAAGAGTGCTTTTGTGTGTGTACGTGTGAGTCTGAAGGACTTTAGAAGGGAATGATCCAGTGGATGAAGATGAGCTGCTGAAAAATAGAGGATAACGACAGACATGAGCATAACACTTTGAATTGTTGGATGAATTTAAGTAAAGATGTGATCGCCTACTGTAATTTCCATAACATAATATGCTGAAATGTAGACTGACCTTCACAAAATGAGAAATGAATTGGCATTGGGGGCTGAGAGGCAAAAGCACAAAGCACTGGATTGCATGAGATTAAACTTCCTAACTTGGCATACACATGGCCATTTCATCCAACATCACAATTGTGCCTGAATGAAATGCAAAATAGGTACAATGCCTGGTCTGACAAATCCTTTGTCAAAGAACAAAATATGAAAATGCAGCTCTCTCTTGGCCATGTGACAGAGGGACAATAATATGCGTGGTGAAAGACATAAATATAACATGGCTCTTGATGGACTTCCTATCCAACACAATCCAACAATTAGTGTTCAGTATGCAGCTATTCTCGGCAGGTAATACCCATGAATTAAAAGAGACATATCTGAAGTTTAACCAAATGTCACCATACACCTTGTCATCATGAATCCCTAAGTAGAGAGGTGTCTGGGCGGAGGAGTGGACCTTTACTTATGTCACACTTCCAGCTACTTATTGATAAAGCAGACATTTACAGGGACTGCCCTTAACGTCTAAATCAAGAATGAAATACACAGCACCAATGTCACCATTACAATAAGTTAGGGGAAAAAATTCACCTTTGGATACTCTTAAACTGTTAATTATCAATCTATGATGTGATATTCAATCCATTCCAAGGGTTTTGTGATGTTGTCATTTGCATTTTTGGTGTACCTACTTTGCCTTGTCAGTCTGAGCGATTCTCTACATTCTCTAGCAGGACTTTTCACAGCACTGAGAGAACAGCTATGATTTTGTTGCATTCAGCTGGCTATACAGTGCATTATCAAAATATTGCGGACGCTCTTTTTGTAAAGTGTGTTGAAGAAGTGAATCCAGGTAAAAACCTTTATCACTTACTGATTTCCTTTATTAAATCTATTTCAATCAAAGAGTAAATGTAGATAAAGATGACCAGACCAGTTAAAAAAATGATGTTTAAGCTTCGAGACAATTGAGATGTGGGTTGCAAAAAAGGGACTGCAAATCAATATCTCAATGTATGAGAGTTGTACAATGATAGCAGCAGAGTTGTTCCCCTTGTTAAATATACAAGACATTTTGTGGCTGCAACTCATTATGGTCTACTGAGGCTACTGGGCATCAGCGCCTCTTCTACAATGGATTTCTCTGTGTATAATTGGTAGAAATTGGTAGAAAATGGTGGCTTAGAAAGAAGGCCTAACTCTTTGATTCTAAAACACCGAAATCAAAATCTCATGTTTTAGATAGCTAAACATTTTCTGATATCAAACTAAATTGTAGATATTCTAGAAATAACTTGATGTGATGTCATGCAATCTATGTTTGACCAGGTGTCCCCATGAGTAAGACAATAAGCAAAACAAACAAAAAAATAAAAAAATAAAAATGCTTACTAACTACTTTAACTGGCTGGTGCTTTAACACATTTTGTCAACTGTAAAGTCTTCACAAGGGTGCAGCAGGCTCAAGTCTGACTTCTGTGAATTTCATTATGTTTCCCAGGAGGCCAAATAACAGCCAAAATTGATGCAGTTTCACTGTTGTTTTCTCATGCAGCTGTGCTGCTGCCATGAAGGGCAGCAATACAGAGTAATTCTTTTTTGCATCCCATCTCAATTAAGGAACCATTTGCTCTCAGGCAAAATTGCAAGACACCACTGGGATTTGTTAAGCTTGGCTTTAGTCAGATTGATTTAACTGTGTTTTGTTTAATGAAATCTTCTTGTTTTTCTTGATTGACTTTACTCTGCTAAATGTTTGTCCATTTTGAATGCAATTTAAATAAAACTAATTCTTAGTTTAAATTAGCATTATATCCTTTGGCTGACTGGTTTCCTCACAGGTAGAGATGCACCAATACAAATACTAATTTCCAATACTATGTATTGGAAATTAACTGATCCTGACCAAAAATGCTGGACAGGTATCAGCAGCACCAAGCTATAACCATCCAATCCGATCTGGAAGTGTAATTAGCATCCCTCCTCACGGGGGATAGGACAGAAGCCCCTGGTTAACACATGCTGTAGCTCCTATCTGACCGAGAAACCCAGTCTGGCCATGAAAAGCAGGCGTCTATCACCTTCATTGGTGCACAACAAAAGATCACCAGGGATTGCGATAAACAGATATGTTAGACAGATGAAACTCAAGGTTGTTTACTGGACCTGGGTAGTCCCTCCAAGATGCTATAACTAGCAGACAACAGCTGTCAATCATGTCCTATAAACCTGCCACTCTCTCCCTTATGAAAATTGCATGCTCAGTTTTCGTATTACAATATATTGTATGTGTCTGTGGAGACTGAACTATGCTGACAAAAAATGTTTTTGCTGGCAAATACTTTAGTATCAACTACACTGAGCTAGCAAAATTGTCTTTTGTGTAAAAGGCTTGGGCTTTATTAAGTTTTCCCCCACTCTCTCAACTGACAGGCGAGCCCCTGCACACGCCTGAGCATCGTTAGGAGAGAGGGGTTATGGGAGGGAGGGAGCAGAGGTGAAGGTTGTTGTATACTCTCAAATTCTTGCTCATTTCTCTGAAGTTGCCTACATTGATTTTAACCAAATAATCAAATATCTGGAGAGCAGAAAATAAAATAGAATCAATGAACCAAGTAAAACAAATGGCTGTTGAGCCCTCAAGGATGTTCCACTGAAAGATAAATCACCACAATAAACATATTGACTCAATCTATCCCATCCAGCTATTTGCAGCTGACATGACTCGTGTGACAATGAATAAAAGGCTAAAGTTAATGATTTCTGACTTTATAATTAGTGTTTAATAGTAACCATATGCGTATCTCTTACCAAATCAATGATAGGGCCATTATAAATATTCCCTTTGTACTGGCATTGGGCCGAAACTTTGACCCTGACCATTGACTGACTCTTCCCAAAACTGAATCAGTTCTTTCTTTCCTGACCCTTCACACTTCCACCAAGTTTGATAGAAATCAGATGAAAACTGTTATTTGTAGGGCTGTCCCTGACTAAGAACTTCTTTAGGCGACCAAATCTCCTTTTTTCTCACTGACTGATCAATTACCCCACCATTATCTTGCAACGTTAAATGCATCCAAGCTGCTTCCATGCATATTCTCCTCTGTGCACACATTTGCCACTTGGCACAAGGCGTGGGTGGCACTAACCACAATCTTGGTTCACCAACCCATTATCCACTCAAAGTCATTATCTACTCACCCTTATGTCACTTCAAACTCCAGTGAAGTGTGTATGTCAATATAATAAACAGTGACTCATCTGGCACAGCTTCACTTCAGTCTTGTTCAAAACAACTGGAAGGAATGGAGACCAGTTCCAAAAATCACCATAAAATTACTCTTAACAGCATAATCCCAAAGCCTAATGATTGCTCCATGTGTCCATAAGTCCAATATTTACCTCATCTCCTAGATTTTCTATTTTTTGCACCATGCCAACTGTCACTACAATAGCAAGCAGATGTTCCTTCACATGCTGTAAGAAATAATTATGTATTCAAGTACATCCAAGTATGCAAATGACAGGTGTAAATAAATGTGTCGTATGCTTATCTTATGAGTGCAAGAAGCCTCCGTGTTAGCAGGCAGGTGACACTATTTAGCTTAAGCACATATTTTAAATAATGCAGTCAACTTGCAAAATTAAAAATTGGTCTATAAACTTGGCTACACACTAATCACACAATAGCAGAACACTTAAAGCAGACCATCATTTGTTGGGACAGAGGAGTGAATGGAACTGCCAAATATATCAGAATTCATTATATAATTTAACAAACAACACTATTACATGTTAATTTTATCAAGCAACGTATTTATTACTGGGCGTGTAGAAACCCACAATACTGCAACCACCAAAGTATCTTATGATGTCACCAAGTGTAGACTGAGAAATGTAGCACCCTGAGGGATTGGCATCAACCAATCAGAGTTGAGTGGAACATCCCTGCTAAGAGGCTCTGTGCTGACTGACGCACTCATCACTTTAGAGTGGTATGGTGGCCTGATTCCTACAATGCTCTGTTGATAGTGCAGACAAGAGGCTATCAATATGTATTTAAATGAAGCACCAAAGGAGCTTGTCAGGTTTCTGAGTCCCGGCTGGAGACTTTGTTGCTAGGCTGTAATCAGTGACAGTAAAGTGTTGCTCACTGTCCTGTCTACAATTAAACAATGTTTAGGATCAGCCAGCATGATTTCACACTGATGCACTTAAAGCTTGATTCTGGAAAATCACAGACACAGCTTCCCACCAAAAGATTTGCTGGGAGCTCTGGGGCCTCCAACATTAATAGAAGTAGACAAACAGTATGGTGGAAAAAAAATAAATATATAAATTAATTAAAATTTGACTGAGAGTAGATCAAATGACTTGTGTCTTATCAGACCTCTGTCCCACAATACATGGACTTGACAAGTTATAATCATCAAAGCAACATACATTTCCGCTCTCTGAAGAGATATGTAAACAGTAAACCTCTATGGTTTGTATTAAAATGTCTCAACGAAAATATACCACCTATGACAGAAGTTTCCAAATCCTATTTTGATAATGACCAGGGTATATTTCTTCATTATGCCATTTTGGTCTTTTAAAGTATGCCTGCTGTGGTACTGCACATAAAAGTAATTTATTCTGGGCTGAACTAAAGTAGGAGATGAAAATGAATGCTGAAAGAACTTGTCGAAAGCTCATTTGGTGTGAAAGAAAGACAGAAATACTACCCTTGAGAATTAGTCAAGGTTCAAATAGAATTCTTCAGTATTGTACATTATGTAGAAGAATTCTTTTTACAAAAGGTACTGCTATTGGGAAGACTATGAGTCAGCATTCAAGTAAGGTCATGAAGTCTGTCTATTCATTGCAGTGCACTGGAAGTCTGAAAGGTATCACTACTTATTCTGGACTGCTTCTCTTCATAACCAAACAAAAAATGTCAATAGGTTTTGTGGGACCAAGTGGCAGTTGCAGGGGTAACAAATCCAATGCACTGAGGGAGAGGTTAAAAAAAGACATGATGCATGCATCATACAAATTGAAAGTTTAATGGCTGCCTGCTCTGTCTGTGCCTAGTGCTGTCCTATTCTCAAAATTCTCATCTTGCAGATGAAAAAGCGTGAGAATGCAAATGTAAAGGTAAAATGCAAAGGTTTGTTTAACATTGAAATACAACGTAAATACAGTTGTAAAAATAGGCTGTTGCCAGTAACTGTCATCAATAAATGAATACCACTTATTTTATTTCATCTATGTGCTGGACAAACAATTTGAGTGTCACTGTGGCTTTCCAAATGTACTAGTTTGCAGCTATAAGGTGTACTCTGATGTGTTTATAATTTTAATTGTACTTGGCTAGTATTTTCACTAAATGTATGGTTTAGAAATACTTCACAGCCATGACCTTTAACAGGCCTACTACTTCTGCTTCCCATTGGGAGCCTATTTTTACATTATCAGTATAGGAGACTTCACTTCCCATAACATTTACAGTCTCTTGATAGTGGATATTGTTTTCATAAACGATGTGGGTGCTTCACAAATGGTCCCTTAGTTTGATTCATGACTTGAAGGCTATAATTCAATTACATGACATTTTAAAACCTTTGATTTAATATGATGGAGGCACGACGGCTCAGTGATTACCAGTGTTGGTTCACAGCAAGAGGTGTGTATGCATCGAGTACGGTTGTTCTCCCCATGTACATGTGGGTTTCCTCCCAGAGCTCCAGTTCCCTCCAACATCATGACTTAAACTGTATGCTGGGAATGTTAATCTCTGATTTTACACTGATTTTACAAAACAAAACCATTTGGTCACATTTAATGTGAGGATCTGTTTGCATATAGATTCCATTGTACCCTTCTTATTTTTGACATGAAAGAAAGACATTTTTTTGTTGTTGTTGTTTGATGATTACCCTCTTATCACTCTTCCCATCCAAAAGTCATTTTGATTTTAATTTAAACATAAAGGCCTATCATCTGTCAAACAACAGGTAATAAAATCTGTGATCAGTGTTTTCCATAGTGTTTTCTTTTTACTGGATTTACCTCAGAAACTTCTTCTCCAATTTATAATATGAGATGTAGTGTTGAGAATCCAGTGTAATAGGCATTGGGTAGATGAATTGGCAGTTAACTCTGGTAGACAGGCCTAAAATAGACCCTGAATCTCAGAGGACAAGCAATCTGGAACTCAGTATAGTACAACTAAACAGAAAGCTGCAGCAAACACATCTTAACTGTAATTTCATGTCACTCACAGTTAAGACGTTATGGGGCAATTAAAAGTCCTTCTCAATTGTCAGCTTGGTATGATTAAGCAACATCAAGTCACAAGGGGTTACTCTTCAACATGAGTGCAATGCCACTTACATGGAAGAGCTTCAGAGTTTTCTGTAAGATCATAACTTTCATTTTTTCCCCCACAAAGGGAGACTCAGACTGGATGAGGACCAAGTGCAAAGCCCCAGTGTCTCCTATGCTGGCAGAGCGCTAAACCCAAATGAGGAGACACACAAGTCTGCCTGATGTGTACGCACAAGGCTCCTAACATCAGCATGGTGATCAAAGTGAGCAGACTATGCCACATTAAAAACAAAAATTACCACGAAAAAGGAGAATCCCTAAAAAGGCATCAGTATTGAGCTATCTAGATGGCGGTTGCTACGTGGAAAACACTGCATTACCTGCTGTATTCCCTCATCTACTTCCCATTTCAGTGTCTGGCAGATGTTCAGTGTGTTAGTCTTTGGCAGTCCTAATACTGATGACCTTCCATCATTCAGACTGGAAAAAGTGAGCATCCACTCCAAGTCAGAATGAGAGGGATGATGGAAAAATTATTTTGCCAATTCTGAAACTGCGGATGACTTGACCATAAAACTTAGTAGCTCACATAATAGCCTAAATAAAATACAGGCCAAAAGAAAATACTTAATCTTAGAACGTATTTTGTAGAAACCCTTTGTTGGTTTTCCTGGAGATGACTGGCAGGTAGGCAGGCGCTCTACCCACCTGAATCACCTGCAAACTAAAAGGCTTCTGCTTGGTATTTTGGATGGATGATGAATACCAAATCAATCAGCTTTTATGTTTTTGACAGTCTCAATTACAGTGTGCGGCACAACATTGCCCCCTTGTTTTTTTGCAGGTCTACACTGATCTTACAGGCTACAGCCTCTCTGAAATCCCTGGGATAGACATCACCTTCACAGGCATTTTAGAGGCAGGGAAGCAGGTAAACACCATGGTAACCTGTCTAGGTTGTTTTCCTGCATGTCGTGATTTGATAGAATGCAATTTAAAAACATGGAGTTGCAAAAAATACACAAAATTAATATTTAAGATTTTTAAAATAATTTGGTGACAGTTAATGGGATGGCCAGGGGGGAGGGTCAGGAATGTCTTTGAGGATCTTAGAACAGAAAAGGGGTAAAAAAAAAAAAAAAAAAAAAAAAAACACACA
>OMKZ01018135.1:13955-37580 GCA_900302535.1 Neoniphon sammara | reverse complement strand
GACTGTGTGTGTGTTTGTGTTTGTGTGTGTGTGTGTGTGTGTGTGTGTGTGTGTGTGTGTGTGTGTGTGTGTGTGCATGCACGCGCACGCATATTTGTGTGTGTGTTTTCCCCTTCCTCTCCTGTCTGCACATTCACCATTCCCCATGCTGGCAGAGTGAGTCATCCACATCCTCTGATAAATCAAGCGGTTATCACAGCAATGCAGCTATTCATAGAACCTACCTTCTGTGAGTCATACTCATTCCTCATCCACCTTTAAAGTTAGCTCTACGCAGCTATTTTCAACCACCTTTTCATCTTGCTTTACCATGTCAAAATGACTTTGAATATTGCTCCATAAGGCCACTGCTGAGACTTGACCTCTGCCCCGAGGACGAAAACACATACCAGGCCCAGATTGCTGAGCATTTTATGCCTCTGGGTGAATACCTATGAGCTCACAGCTAATGGGTGAAATGCTGTCGTAAATACTCACTTGAATGGCCAAGTAACCCCACAATTCTTCACTACAAAGGTTTACTATTTGCCTCTGCAGAAATCTTACTTCATCATCCCATCAGTCATACATATTTTTATTCCATCCCTTATTTCTCATTCGCTCAGTTTAGACAGATTAATTAACTGCGATATTGCTTATTTTTGCTTCTGGCAACGTTGGTGAAAGCCAGAGGGGACATGGCTCCTAATAGGAAGCCTTTACATTGAATAAAATGAGATGAGAAAGAGGCACTTGTTGCATCCCAGACTGTATTGATTGGGCATCCCTTAGACTGGTGAACCCAGTGTGATTCACATCTACAAATCCTGTGTTAAAGGGGCACTTCTAAATTTTGAAATACAGCTGAAATGAGTGAATCACTGTTAGAACGTAAAATTATATCAAACAATTTCAATACTAGTCTTTACAGTGCTTTGAAATTTATGGTGACAGTGGAAAAAAGAAAACAACACACCTATCATTTCAGGGAACACAAAACAGGTAAAGTCCAATAGATTTAAAAAGGGAATCAAAACTTATAGAAGTTGTTTGGCTGGAATATCAACAACTGCCACTTCCCTTTTAATTCATAACTGTTGCATTGCGTAGCTCTTTTCACAAACAGGATAAACATACGATTTGACCAAATATTACACAACCCATAATTCAAAGCATGTGAAGAGAGGAATATGTGTACCTTTCTTGTAATAAATGATCTTTTGAATAAAGTAGAGGCAATCTTATGTTCTTTTATACTTATGTTATTTCAAGTACTCAAATGGAACTACAGAAGCTCAGAAAGGCATGCGGAAAATGGAAACAAACTACATTTCCTCCATTTTTTTCTTTCCCTTGTTTTTCTGAATATACTGACTTGGTAACAGGTGATATTTTCCCACATGTTGGTAAATGTATTGTGACGGCAAAGGAAATCATTTATTTATTTTCACCTGTTGGTCAGTCAATATATGTGGTATAACAATATATATAGGTGAGATTAACACATATAATAAATAAAAAAGACAAAACTTTAACATTTGGGTATGCCTGAAGAATCGTGTTTTTCTTTTTTTTTCCCTCTTGCCTCTCAGGGCTTCCACACAGCACATAAGTTTGAGAATGGAAAACCAAATTTAATTTCTCCAACTCACTGACACCATTAAGCTGATTAACTGCTGTATTACATGGTCTGGCAGAGAAGCCTCCACCTTCCACAAATCAATGACATAAGCATCCTGTGAACATACTTACTATAATGTGAATGCATCTCATCAATCTCCTCCTCAGACTGATTCTTCGAGAAGACCATGACCTGCAGAAATTTTCCATGGACAAAAAGACATCATGAACAACCAAAGAACAGATGCAAATAAATCAAATAACAGCAGAAATGCAATTGAAACATCAATACTAAGCAAGTCTGGGACAGTCTCAGCCAGGTACTTTTTAAACCAGCTGATCAGAACAGTTTTGCTCCTAATATCAAGATTCCCTATAAGTCGTGAGTACATACAGGTTTGGCTTTCCCCTGCAGTTGATTTCTGGTCTTCTCATTGGCCTCCACTTCTTTGGCAATATCTTCAGCTGTTGACAGAGGATGGAAGACCTTTATTACTCCTGAGATCACAGTCATTGCCCGTTTATATGAATTGTGCTGTTCACCACACAAAACGTTTTGGCCCATGAGGCTACTATGAGGCATCCCTGGAGAGTCAAATGGGGAAAACAGAAAGCTGTGAGAACAAATTCCAACATCATACGTGGAACTTGCCTTATACTCTACATACATATTGTAAAAAAACAGATGTCAACAAGGATTTATCGTTACACTGACTTGCTCTAATGGTATATATTTATATATAGACAGTCAAACAACAGCAGTTCTCAGGGTATATCTTATAGTAGCTTTGAATCTAACTGTGTGTATTTTGAGTGCATACTTTCACAGGTTTCCCCTAACCTTAACCCTAACCCTCCCTTGTCATCGTGAATGATGTTCATTGCACAAACTCACGGTCAGGCTAAACATGCAATCCAAACATGCACACCTCAACAATGATCCTATAACAACCTGGTTGTTTGAGAATCTATTACCAAGTAATTATAGCTGGCAGGTAAATGTTAAAAAACAGCCAAATTACTTTCAAAAAGTATGAGTGAAGTATTATGTATTACAATTTTTTTTGTTATTCGTAGACCTCTATATTGGCCAGGCGCTCACATGCAGAAACATACAATTGAGCGCAGTTCCATTACGTTGTGGGCTCTCCAATCTGAGTATTAACACCTCAGCTGTGTGCATCTTAATTGCCAAATCTTTGCATAGTTATAATCTAACCTCAAATTGCTAAATGAAGTCAAATCAAACACTGAATGTTTGCAAACATTTCAATGTGTAACAATATAAGTGGTCTTTATTCTTTAAATTACATCTCTGTATCCTGTCAACAATAAGAGATACCTGCAGACCTTGTGGAACAGATGTGTAAAAAATCAGATATTATGTGCTTGACAGGAGCGGCTCTGTAAGGGACGAGCTCTATGTCTGCATTTGGTTGCGCATGTGCAACAATTTTGGGAATTCTTTATGTGGCGCAATACTCCAGAGCCCTCCAGGGAAATACAGCATGTACTTGTACACCAGGTAGTACCGGGTAGTAGAAGTCACAAGCGTGGACAGGGTCCTTGCTGCAGTCACGGACATTCAAGTACCAGGAAGTAGCATGATTATTTTCAAACTACAGTGGGCGAGTCAGTACATGAGTTAAATATTTTGTTCAGTGATTCCTAGTTGCAGCAACACTGTACTACCAAAACATTTCCACTCTCTCCAATGAGGCATACCCCTGAGGACCTAAAAAACATTACCTCTCTTTATATATAAACAAATGTATACACACAAAACCAAAAACACAAAGCATTTTCTAGTTACAGTATATCATGATCACCGTGGGTTGAGAGCTCTCACCTGATTTCGGGTTGAGTGAGTCACTCTGGGCATTGTATATGTGGACAAACTCCTGGTGCCTTTTGATCAGCTGGTCTCGAGTGCCTTGCACTGAGAGGTGGCATTCCTTCAGCTTCTTCTTCAGCTCCTGCAGGGAAAGCAGATTGTACACTAGCTTTCCCATGGGGCGCCTCTTACTCCCTCCAGAGCTGCAACAGAAAAATCTGTTAGTTCCTTCCAGAGATCACTTACTTCACTTGCAATGCCTAAAAGGGGGCCATTTCAGTACTCTGCGGTAATCAAATGCTGTGACTGCACTGTATGTCAGTCCAGTTGTGCGACACAAGCAGGTGAGAATGATCGAGATGTAAACACTTAACACTTCACACAGAGAAAAGGCAGTCTGTAATAAGACAGTCCAGTAGTTTAAAATTAAATCATTTTCAAATTAACATTTTTACCTATATAACTTTGAGCCCATGATTCTTATGTCGCCGCAAAATAAAGCATTTTTGGCCGCAACAATCACAAAAAAATAAAATAAAAATACCACAGAGACTGCCTTTAAGTGTTAAGTGCATATTAGCTCAACATAATAAAATGTTATGAAGAGATGGAAGTCACTGAGCTAGCCAGGTGACATCTGTAGAAGCCAGGCACATCTGTTGCTCCACAGCTGCTTTAAGTTCAAGACAGCCAAACATCTGTTTTTTTTTTAGTTATTCAGTTCAAGAGGAGCATACATAACATTATATGGCTCTATCTTATGCAGTTAGTTCCAATGGAAATCTGACCACATTGTAAGATAATTAAGTATGGTTGGCAGGGTAAGAAATCCTCCCTATGCAGGATGGTGGGCTGCCTCAGGTCAGAACTGTTTAAGCCTGTGCAATCCATCATTCTGACATCAAGGTCCACCACAGATTAAGTGTCTTCTGCTGTTATGCAAATACTACTAATCATTAATAGAAACTCAAATTGCTGCAGGGTGTGTCAATCATCCTGGGAAAGCCTTGCATCAGTGGCCACTCAAGAAAATCAGTCTTCACTGTTATTAGTGAATGCATGTACATACTTGGGTTAATAGAAAATATTGTAAGAGTTAATTAGGGCTTTAAATGTTTTAAATAGCCAAATAGCCAAATCTTTTAGGCATGATTTATTATTAATGTACTGTGGCTTCATCAGTCTTCTACTTAGCAGCATCATCCCTTCTGTGCTGCTGGCTGACTCTTAACACTTTCAGGGTTAATAGTCACTTAACAGAATTCAGTCTGTAAAGTCAACTCTCACTCTGGCATTTGCAAAAGGATATAATACTTTTTGTACCTTAACTTGAGTCCAAAACTTTTTAACCCACAGAAATAAGATTAAACTAAGATTATCTTAATGTGAGAGAAAAACAAACAGTAACTAACAGCAAAGTGTTAGTTACAACAACCAACAACTCAAAAATGAATGCCTGGCTCCACTGGATTCAACACTTTCCTGAAGAGTGACAGGCAGTCATAACTGCATGACATTGTGCACTGTAGTTACCTACCGTTTCTAAGTTTTGAGACTAGTATCTATTTTAAACTAAATAACAACACACTATAACAGACATACATACCCACATACATACTGATAAATGATTCATTATGACAAGCCAAAGAGTGTGTTGTACTACAATGATCAAATGCTTTAGCTATACGCCTAAATAACCCTAAGACACAGATCTACATAGCTATACATTAACTATGTTCTGTGCATTTGAATTAAAAAGCGTGTGAGAAAAGAATTATGGGAGTTTTTTGTCATTTTTAGTGAAACAAATTTTCACAGTAAAATTTCTATTTTTTTAATTAATCAGCTTTTGATTGTTAAGTAATACACACAATTTGTAGAAAATTATTTTTTATGACAATGATCATGTCTGGACCTCATCTATGGCAACTTCTCATGCATTTTTCACTTGCTTACATAACAGCATGAAAACACGTCACTTTCAACTACTGAAACTAATTATCAATTGGTGTTCATCAGGGGGAATCTCATACTAGTCACTGAGTGGGTTTTACTACCAATCCACCTCCCTACAGAGCTTTATAACTTGAGCAAACACACATTGAAGTGGCTGGACTGAAGTGATACAATAAGTGGATATTGTCATTACCTCCTCAAGCTGTCCTTCTTCTCTCCTCTGGTGAGACAAGTGTCCAGATGCTTATTGATAAAGTGGGGTGAGACGCCTACAGAACACACAGGGCACTCAACTGCAAGAAGACACACAAGACAATATGTATCAATACTTATGTCAGAAGAAATTATGAAAAAAGAAAATATCAAATAATTGCTGCTCTAAAAGATTGTTTCACACAGTTTTGGTGCTATGAAACACATCAGCTCTAAAACCACTGTCCTGACTGTGCTTGATGACAAATAAATTGAAATAAAGTTGACAATAAAACATAAACATAAAATATTACATGAAAAGCAGCTGATGTAAACATTTTAATTTTTGAGCACCCAAATTAAATGAAATCCAATCCAAAACCAGATGTCTATTATCTGGAAAACAGCAACATCTACATTTTAAAACAAGTGCACAAAATTAAAGGAATCCTTTTTGACAAAATGATACAACTTTTATAGACTAGATCTTTTAAGATTTCACACAAAATTAATGAATATCAGGTAATTTATTCCAAAAATACATAAACTGAATTTTTATGAAATATAATTTAGTGTAGCATAAAAATGTGGGATTAGACTTTAAGTGTGGAAATAGACTCTAATCTAATTTAAATTGTCATTAATTTAGGTTTTTGGTTGAAAAACAAACACACGTTGGGTAATATTGTACCCTTAGCCCACAGGCAAACAGGCTTCACCTTTGATCACTGGCTTTATGTCTTTTGATGGTGATGAGGACTCAGACTTGCATAGCGATGACGCTGGGAATTGGATCTCCTGCTTGACTCTCATCAGATTTTGGGTAGATGTATCCTCTTCATCCATTGGCTCTTCTTTCACAGTGAGAAGAGGCTGAGCAGCTGGTGCATGTAGGTCAGCATTATTTGCATTGTGGGTGCGTGCTGCCTGTATCTTCCTTGGCAGAACACACTGAGTGGCAGTACCAACTTGCTTGGCTTCCTTTGCAGGTGTTTTGGGACCCTTTTGGATAAAGTGACTCAGGATGGAGCTATTACACTTTGGACTCTTCTCTTTCAGAGTTTTGTATTTGACAGCTGAAGCTGGTGTCTTGGGGGATATTGGAGGTGACTCCAAATTCGTTTTTGACAACTGTTCCCTGCAAAAAGCAGAGGGAAGACAGAGTGTTTGCATGTGAATCAGAAAGTGCACGTCATATAATCTGCCACATGCTTATTTAATGCTGAATTGTATTGTAACCTTGTATTCACAGTAATGCATACACACACACACACACACACACACATACTCAAAACAAATTAACTAAAAATGTACCTCCGCCACGCAAACCTAGAATTAGGTATATTATGTACACTCATAGGTACAAGGTCAAGTATTAAAACTTATTAGAAAGAGAAGAGCATTATGTGCCAATAAATCCTGATGATAGTAATGTGAGCTCTTTGATGTTAAAGGATAATTGTGGTATTTTTAAACTTAGGCCCTATTTTCCCATGTTTTTGGGTCTAAATGATTAACAGGGACAAAAAATTTTGGAATCGGACCTATGTTGTGCAAGAATGCTATAAAAGGCAACCACGAAAAGGCTGCAATTTAGTCCAATGGGGCATTTGTCCATGTCAAAATACGTCCACTAAAAGTGCTTATTGTTGCCACTGATGGGCTCAGATTGATACTATAAGAGTCTGACAATATTATGGAAAGCATCCCTACAGAAATAGACCTTTTTGTTTCCATTTCGCTTCTTCCAGTCTCTGTTCTAACATCTCTTTTACTTCTTCTACTATTTGTGCATGGGGGCGTTTTCGGATGTTTACAAAACAAGTCATGCCAAATCTTATCAGAGCTGACCATTCGTTTGAGGTAGCATAACCTGAGACACAGAGGAACTGCTAGCAAGAATTTATCTCCAAAGTCATGGCTGAATATCTAGCTAACCCTCTCCCGGTCTCCAGAGACTGGTGAAGCACTGACACTCGGTGCGCTTATTTTCCCCTTTCCCAGTGTCCAAAGACTGGACAGAGGAAGGAGTCTTTACTCCACTCCTCCCTGAACGGCTCACTCACATTTACACTGTCTTTCTGCAACTACTCACCTCCCGCGAGATTTCAGAGTGAGACTTCACGTTGAACAAGACTTCTGTTACATGTTAGACACACGTCTATCTCTGTAGTTATCATTTCCACAGTGTTGTCAGACTCTTATAATAACAATCTGAGCCTGTTTTTGGCAAAAACATGCACTTTTAGTGGACGTACTTTGTCGCAGACAAATGCCCCGTTGGATTACACTGCAGCTGTTTTGCGGTTGCCTTTTATAGTGTTCTCACTCAATACTGGACCAATTCCAAAAAAATGTTTTTTATCATTTAGACCAAAAAAGAAAATGTGAAAATAGGGCTCAGGTTTAAAAATACTGGAATTATCCTTTAGACCGCACTTGCTCAATTTTCTTGCTCTTTTCTGCTGAGCAAGAAACAAGTAGACAAGTTGGCTACAGTCTTGGAAATGTGGAAAGCAAACAAATTGCAGCAGGGCTATTACTGGGCCATAAAATGGAACCAATGAGGTGTGTGATGTTCTGCTTTCCATATTGAAAACGTTTTATTTGTCCTCAGTCCCCCCATTAGAACAGGTTCACACACACACTAAACACACACACAAAGCCCCTTTACACAAATGTGATGTGGAAAAACCTCCACTAAAGATCCAGAAGAAATCCACTTCAATCCCCACCTCATGTCATCCATCTGTATCACTGTTACATAAAGAAAAGGTACCAGACCTACATACAGTCACACACCACTATTTACTCCACTTGACACTTTTGCAGTTTTTATTAAGCCGAGTTATTAACTGTATTTTTTTAGTATGAATAATAAATCTTCGAACTATTTCTGAATTTGAGTACATGACTTTGTAAAAAGCATTTTTCTGCTTACTTCAAGCGGGCTAAATTGCAAAATTTGAGACATTAAGATATAAGGCCTTATCTTACAAATCAATTTTGAAGTTTGACTAAATTTCACTTTCAAGTTTCTTTCTAGATGTACTAGTATCTACTCGATGGCACACTTGGTTGAGTAGAGATCTTCTTGGCAATAATTATAAGTACAACTCAGGGGCGGATCTAGAGAAATATTCATGGGGTGGCATGGAGACTTTAAAGGGTGGCAAGCCAAGATTTCACACTAACACACACACACACACACACACACAAAGCCATAATCTGTTGTGTGTGGCCGGGAGTTGTTGCACAGAATGCTGCTGCCGCTGGGAAAAAATGTTTTTTGTCTTACAGCTCCTGGCACCACACTGTGGCAAGACTGTTTATTTCTTATTCATTTATTCATTAAAGATCATTTTTTGCCATTTCTGCTTTATTTGACAGTGACAGTGAAGACAGACAGGAATGATGGGGGAGAGAGAGAGAGAGAGGATGACATGCAGCAAAGGGCCGCTGTGGTGATAATAAGTGGTGCACGCCTACACGGAGGGCCACTAGAGCGCCCCACACTGTTTATTTCTTATTGTATGGGAATAAAATCTGTGCAGATTCTCTCCTAAATTGCCTAAATTAGCTTGCTTGCATCAGTTTGTTGAACCTTTATTAGGTCATTTACATGATGCTCATTGACTGCGTATAAGATATTTGAACATGCATGACAAACATTTAATCAATAGTCTATCAGCAAACAAAAACTTTACATATGGACTCCACTTGCCTTGCACTACTCTGATTATTCTAATTTTTGAAAGTATTACCTCATTCCTTTGCTGTAAATAGTCTGCCACTATCTTTCTGTCACCGGTGCAATGTTAATTTTGATTTAGTTTTTGTCTTGATGTCATTTAGCTATAGTGACGTTTTAGTCATCTGAATTTTTTAGTTTTAGTAGATCAAAATCTAAGGATTTTTAGTCCACTAAATTCACAGTGGATTTCAAAAATGACACGTCCTCAAATGCCGGTTCAAGTTGGTTGTGTTTTCACTGGTGATTTTTGTTCCACATGGTTCACTTTGGGTCATGTATTCCTTGTGAAATTTATCCATGTCTGTTCTTTTTTTTCTCCCAAAAGCCAGCTGTGGCAAAGACACAGCTGCACAGTTTTTGTTTGCTCACGCAAATCCCTGGTTAGATCAGCATTATCCAGTGGTGTGCAACATGGATGTAGTAGAGGGGCCCAAAACTGGGGTGGCAAGTCCTGTTTGTAAGTTGGCAACTGCCACTCCATGCCACCCCCGTAGATCCGCCCCTGGTACAACAGAAAGAACTGCCTACCTCTTTTGACTCAAAAGTGCTTCAGATGTCAAATTAAAGAGAACACCTTTTTAAATAATCTCCAATGTTCTCTGGCCATTCTTTACAGAGTTTCCTGACATCAATTTTCTGACTACAAGAGTTAATATAATGCCAGGGTTACG
This sequence comes from Neoniphon sammara, assembly GCA_900302535.1. Taxonomy (NCBI): domain Eukaryota; kingdom Metazoa; phylum Chordata; class Actinopteri; order Holocentriformes; family Holocentridae; genus Neoniphon; species Neoniphon sammara. Next base: position 27,574 of record OMKZ01018135.1, on the reverse strand, counting down.
CCTAAATGAGTGCCCACGTCATTCTTTTCTGTCTCTCTCATTCCAGTCTTGGCACCATGTCATAAATCAAATTTTATAGCTGGTTACCTGGCAATGTAGACTATTAAAATATTGTGTACAACCAATTTAAAGTACAAGTGATCTGCACACTTAAGAGCTTCAGAGACACCAGGGAATAAAAGCCCTAAGACATTCAATTCAAGGCTGTGTCTTCATCATGTCTGTGAGGATACAAGCCTTCCACTGTGTGTGTTCCAGACTAACAAATGGATTTTATGCTCTTGACTGAATGAATATGACATTGTACTTTTTAGAGAAGTCTCTTTGATTTCTGTACAAATGGGCCGTCAAAAGAACATTCTGTGGCTAATGAAGTTACTGCCACTTTCTTTTCAGAATTACACTTATTAGCATAGTATCAGGATTTCTATATTAGTGGGATGCTGCTGGAGAGAAAGAGCAGCATTTTGGGCATTTTGTTTAAAGGCGTGTTGATCTTTCAAGTCTGTACCTGTAGAAACTAGAGGGCTTGATAGAGAGTCACCAGCATCCCATCTCTTTCGCTATCTTTAAAGTAGACACACTAATTGCATTTCAATTATCCTATCACACTGATTCCAATGTTCTGAGTGCCCTCTATAGAGAAATAATATATAATTAGTTCTTACTGTGCGTGTGTGTGTGTGTGTGTGTTTGTAGTGTGTCTACTGTGATTGTTTTCTTTGTCAATTTTAATTGTTTCTTGTGTTGTGTTGATGTAACTAATAGAGAAGATTAGCAGCACGTTATATTGTAGTCACAAATATTATTGCATTTAATTTCAATAGTGATTTTCACAATAGCTGGTTAGTTTTGTGATAGCTTTAAATGATTAAGAACTGCGTTATGTCTAGTTACAATGTTAACTGTGACATGTTTCTTATGAATGAGCTGGCCTGAAAATTTTCTTAGGGCATGCACACAGAAACATTTCATGCATGCACTACTGAACAAGGACCCACTACAAATCCTACTGTTACATTTTTTCCCTCCCCCTCACCCATTCCAACATGCAACATGCTCTTTTCAACTACACAGTGTCTGCTCTGGAGAAAAGGTAGCCTAAGTATTAGGCTTGTAGTCAATACAACATGTAGACATTAGCTTCATTCTATATAGCCTGGTGCTATGATGAACAAACAATGCAATGATGCAAGCCCACATAATATGCCAACTAATAAAGGTCTATCATATAACTGTAAATATGGCACAGCTTTAAAGCCTGTTTGATCTAAACTATGCTTGTCTTTTGGCCTATAGAGATTTGAACTTCTCCAAATTAAAAAGGCAATCTGTAAAAATTTCTCAACATAGGAAACTTCTTACCCACCCAACCGTATGGGTGGGTAAGAAAGTTGATTTAAATAGTCTCCCCTGTGCCTCCCCAGCTCAAACTAATGCGCCCATGTGGCACAAGTCAGAATATGAAGTCAGTTGGCTATAACACTTAGGCACAGTTTATATGCACTAATTCTGAATTGGAGACCAAGTGACCTGCAGATCTTTTGATGTAAACACTTGCCTTGCTGTTATGAAAACACAAACCATCTGAAAAATATCCACAACAGATGCCAATACTCAACAATGAGAAGACAAAGAACCTTTACACAGATTCAAAACTGAACTTTCGCAGAGATGGAAAAAATAAAGAATACTATATTTCGATTTGTGGAATTCATTCAATTATTCGAAGCAAAAACGCTGCTTAAAAACTCAAGCAATTTGTGACAAGACTTTGGGTCTTTCAAAAATTAGCTAGGGCTTTATGCGTGTGCAAGGGAGAAGCATAATGGAAAAAAATGAGGTGGTGAGTGTACTACTGCTAAATAACAGGATTTTATAACATGGTCACCTATGAGGAAACCCCACTCTTCAGAGGCTGAGTGCTAGACAACAGGAAATTAAAGGATGGAGAAAAGAGCAACTACATAACCCCCTCATTCCCAAGGCTGATGGCAATCTGAAGGTCTACAGTCTGAAGGGAGACCTTTCAGAGTGTTGACACCATTGTGATGATTGATGCAAGGGAGAAACATCATGGTTTACTGCCTGAAACACTATTCTGAGAGATTCTATCTACAGCATCTCAGAAATCTTCTGAAGACAGGATTCTGATGCTCACTCATTAAACCAACTTCAGAGATGTTATCCATTTCTGTAACAGTAAGAACTATAAAATATATAGTACCAATGAGATGCCAGTGCTCTAAAATTAATGATTTATTTGCTGAGGATTCTGTTGTTCATTATTATCTCCACCAGGAGGTCATGTGTTTGGTTGGGTGTGTCTGTCTGTCTGTCTGTCTGTCTGTCTGTCTGTCTGTCTGTCCACAACTAATCTTGGAAACTACTGGGCTGATCAGCCTACAATTTTTGTGCACAGTTATGACTGTATGATGAAGAACCTCGTGGTTGCAGTGATTCAGAAACTTTGAAAAACGTTTGTTCTCACTACTTCCGCCCCCTCACTCCATTCATTGTCTAGACTGCTCAACCACAGACTGCTTGACTGCCTTAACAGCAGAGAGCTACCTCACCATCACCTAACACTACATAAGCGATGACTGGTAAATTAACTCACAATTATCTTTTTTAATGTTAAAAAAATAGCAATTAATGATGGTAATTTTACCAATAATTCATTAAGGAAATTTCTTAAATGTCTACCCCTACTCTGTATTCTCATACAACTGGGCCTATCAGCCTATAGGCTATGTTTTTATTCTATTGTGGCCGTGTTTGCTTTGAGCGTGGATGAAAAAATCCAGGGCATGCGTTGTGTTTTCTAAGCAAGTTTATAAAACACACTGCCAACAAAGAAAGTCAACAAAACACAGAGCAGACACATGGGAGAACACTGTATAAAGTGTCAGAGGCTGATGTAATCCGTCAACAAATGGGGGTTAAAATTGGTTCAACAGCCTGATGCTTCACAACTGTAAAAAATGAAGTGTACAACAGCCGTCACTGTTGCATACATCAGCAGACTAATTTGCCTAATCTTTTCGGGTTTTTGGACAAGGGACAAGATGAAAGCCATCATGGAAAACCCCTCTCATCCTCTCTACAACAAGATGTGGCACAAAGCAATAACAACTATCTACTTTATATAGACACTGTGTCCCCACACATGCCTCGCAGAGATCGGCATTCGACTGAGTGCACCCAACTAGTTTGCTTTATTTTCTTCTTCACTGAAACTGCAGGAAAACTGAGAGCGATATTGTGTTGCTGTAGGATATGAAAGTAAGCCAGCAGGAATACATTATACTGTTTATCTTCAGGGGCTAAAGGTGTCTTCAAGACCCACCTTGACATGTAATTTATTTATTTTTCGGTTTACTTCTCTTCACAGAACACATATCACACTATGGGAAAATTAGTCAGTTTCCCTGACACAACCTGCAAGCCTAGCAAGCATGGGCTGAGCTGCACCCATGCATTTAAGAAAGAGTGCTAACAATGAAAAAGATGCTGTTTTTACAGAAAACTTTAGAGGAAATGTTTTTCTTACAATGTGATAAATCTCTGGTGAGCAAATATACCAACTTATATTCAAATTATTTGGAATTTCCCTTTAGACCAGCCCTGGCATATATCTATATCCTGTTGTAATGAAAAAATATCAGCCCTAAAGCTTAAAAACACAGACATATAAATACCATAAAGAGACAACCTTGAATGACCCCAGATGATGAAAATAAAATCCCCATTTGATTTACAGAAAATCCCTAATTCACGAGCAGACTACTGGGAGACAAATTAAATGTGTTTTTTCAAATACTTGTTGAGAAGTGAAATTGGTCCCCTTAAGGATAAATTTTAATCTTGTCAATAACAATAGCATCCCCTCAAATCGCCACAGCATTATTTGGTTCCCTTCAATTCACAGAGCCTGCAGTGTTTATGGCAGATAGGTTTTGTGCGAAGTGAGTCTTATGTCCTGATGTCCATCGCCAAAGGCCAGAGAATATAAAACAACTGAATCAACTTTTACGATATCCATCATACTGCAGAGAGCATGTTTTTAAAATGGTAATCTGCAAGATCCTTGTGTGTTTGTTTTTGGTGACATTTCTGGCCTTGTAGTGGGAATTGTTATGGTGTTATTACACTGCACTTGCCAGAGACCACTTGGCAATCAAAGAGAGCAGCCAGTAAAGTGAAATTGTTTTCCTTGGAGTTTCTGTTTGACTTTCAGTAGATGAGTATCTTTTCTTTCTTCATGACAGCTATTGCTGGTCATCCTGACAACTGCGCTCTTCTTCTGTTTCTTCCAAACAAACCTTTGCTGCTGCTGTCAGATGAGTGAACAACAACAACAATAACAACAAATACAAAAGCTTTCATGAACTGAGAATAGATTGAATTACAATTATTGGTAGTAGAGAGCAGCAAATTAGAGGATGAAAATGCAGATAACTGTATTATGCAGACTGGGAATTACTGCTTTAAAAGTCTGCAATGAGAAACACATTTCTCAATCTCATGGTGCTACAGCGAAGAGCATGTTGATGTAAAATTACCAAAAATGTTATACCTAGTGTTGTGGAAATCTGATGCCTTTGAGAAACTACCACTCTGGTTATCCAAAGACAGATTTTAAAGATTGTGATGTCCCATTGCTTGTCAGACAGTAGTCAGCTAGCTCTTTGCACAATAAACCAAAATCACAACACCATGGTTATGTTTTGTCAATGCCTGACAGGGACGCAATACTACATCCCAAAAGATAGAAATGCAGTAGATGGCATAAAAGATGGATGGCTGATGAGTTCTTCACTCTTACTCTGTGCTAGAAAGACTTGAGTGACATTCTAAAAACACTTAGGGCCTTATTTTCATGGGTGCACAAAGATTGTCCCATGCAGCAAACATTTGGCATTTGCTAAAAACGCATTTTAGATGACTAGACAAGTCAGGTGGCACATAATGTACCACCTGACTTTCTGAAAACTATATTGTAATATGACATTACAATATAGTTTTCAGAAAGTCAGTGTGTTTTTGTGGCATGCTGTGTTTTGCACAATGTATTTAGGATGCCAGTGACTTTAGAGGAAACATTACAAAGAGTAGGCAGAAAGAGGCTGAACTGAATGTGGTGATGGTAGAGCAGGTCAACTGGGTGTGCAACACATGACACAGGAGGGACCAGTTGGCGGAGGAGTTGTACACACTGATTGCATTTTCTTTATTAAACGAGTTACATTCAATACTTTATTTTTTTAAAAAAGAATCAATAATGAAATGCATGTCTACTTGCTTTATTAATTTATTCCTCTATGAAATAGAATACCAGCACTCACAGATAAATAGTCATAGCCATCATCAGGCTTATAGCTGAAACATGTTCCAGTCATTGCCCACAATAAACTGAAAACTATATCTGTGAGTGCAAATATTCCATTTCATTCATCCTTGCCACAACTACACACCTGATACAGTGTTTAAGATCTGGAGTCGTGCTCGCTTCTACTTTCTGTCTTAATTTATTCCTCTGACATAACAAATTCCATGAAGCAGATAATTCATCTTCAAACTCCTCTCCGCTACACTCAGCAACTTCACGCTTAATGCACATGGGAAAGTCGTGCTCAGATGAACAAAAATAGCAAGTGTGTATGGATACGCCCTCACTGACAGTGCACTAGGACACAGCGCTTAGCGTTGGTCATTACAATAGCGGAGTTAAAATAAGGCCCTTAAAGTTGATAGCACTTTGATAGAGTCCTAGGACCAAGAAGTCACAAACCTGGAGGAAAGCAACACCAACACTACATACTTTACTAAGCTATTTTACCCAGGTAGACTAATGAGTATGTTGTGGGCTGCTTATCGCATGAAACTTTTCCATCCTGGTATCAAAACATTTTTTGGATACCTATGTTCATTATAAGTTTTTATGTAATGCAAAATGACAGTAATGTGTACCACTTTGGTACTAATGTAAATGGAGTAGAGCAGTGTGCATTGGAAAAAATGTGAGAGAAATTGCCTTGGAGCTAGGCAAAGGCTACTCAGGCTGCTGTAAAATGGCAGTTTATCCCTTATCTTGAACATATGTGTTTTTTTTTTCTTCCTAAAGCTAAATGGACAAAATGGGCAAAAATGGAAGGTTCTCGTCTATGTGTGCAGGGGTGCAAGTAAAGTGTAGACTGAGACAGGAGGAGGAGAGAGAGATTTTTATGTTGATAATTCTTAGCTTGTACTTTCTATTTGGCATGGAATTTGACAGTGTTGCTGTTTGCTTCAACACCAATTACACCTAGGATGTTGGGCACTTCCACTTCGAAAAAGGTGGCCAACAAAATGTGTGTTGTGCTAAGCGCATCAACAAAGTCATGTTCTCTCAACCTGACATCTGGCTGAGCACAGAGAAACAGCCAGTACTTTTAACAGCAAAACAACAAATTAGATGAACCACTGAAAACTTGAAAAATAAAATGAATAAAAACATAGCAAGCTTCCTGACTTACTTAAGGGGCCGTGCTTATGTCAGAAAGTAAAAATAGCATTCCCTTTTAATTCTAACGCCTTATTCTACCTTCACATTTCAGTGACATTTGATACAATATGTATGATTGTTAGAGTCAGATTCTTTTAAGATGTATGCACAGGCCCTTACTAATAATGACCTAATAATTATTTGTTATGTTTAATCAGTGTAGTTACCTTGCTGCTTGAAAGGTTATGACTAAGTCATCCAATAAACGGTTGTTTCTTAGATCCTGCACCGTTGCTTGCTATAAGAGGAGAAGAGGAAACAAAATGTGAGTGGAATATGAGAGGATTTTGGCAAAATATACATTGTGCCATCATGCTGAGGTGTAGATAATGATGAGGATGAAGATGCAAACTGGCCTAATTGTGCATTACTTACTGAATTGCAAACTGGACACAGCAACTTGTAGGAGAGAAATTTCCTGATGCACAATGAGCAAACTGTAAAATGAAATGCAAGCAAACAAAAGTTTTGTTAATTTAAATCTGTTAGCATACAGTTAAGTAATTCCATTTTCCCAAAGAGGCTGGCAGTGTTGTACCTACACTTCAGCCCCACATTACTGGTTTTCCTTCTTTGATATTTGAAGCCCAAACAGTATAAAATGTTGTTCAGTATGCAACCTAATAGTTAAACCATTTGTGGGCTGTACACTTTTATGTTCACAAACACCGGCAACACTGTCAAACAATGTGAGCATTCAGTGCATAGATTTACTGTCATACACCAGAAAAAATGTTATGTAATGTTTGGCCATGAAATGATTGCCTAATATAATCAGACATATTTTCATGGCAGTTAGTAGCTAAACCAAGTATTGCTATTTGCTAGGCTACTTTGGTAGCATTTAAATTCAGAAATGTAACACCATTGTCGTTAAAATCAATCTCCAGAAACATCCACCAATAGATGTAAAGGAATAAGCACTTAACCTAGCAATTGTGTCAAAAGTTTACTGTTTTAACAACTACATCTTTAACTGTTCGTGGTGCCTTGAGGGCATCTACTATTTGATTTCTTAAAAGGCTTAGGATGTCATTTGCAATCTTGCAGACTTCCCTGTGCTCCTTTGCTGCCTTGAAGGAGAGCCAATCGCCTAGTCTTTAGGTCATCAGGCTACTCTGCATTACTGCATTTACATGCACTTCAGTAATCGGGTTATTTGCCATGCATGGGCAGTTATCTGATTTCCGGTTACCGTGTGGGGTGAAACCCAATTATTAGGGTGCACATGTATATGGGTTTTTTTGAGTAATCAGTACCATATGTAAATGCATTACCCAATATGATGACATAACCCGGTTACTCACAATATTCTGGTTTGAAATACTGTAGGAAGCTGCCAAGAAGGCAAAAAGTCACTCTCTCTGTTGGCTGAGGGCCATGCCTGGCAAATCTCTCTTGCTCCCTGGCAAGCTGTGCTCAATATTTAGCTTTCGTTAGGTTAGATGGAAGCAGTATGCAAATAGTAGGCTGCCTAGAAGACTTGAGGCTACCCAGCCAATGGCTTGGAACTAACTAGGTAACATATTCATGTTTTATTTTTCTTTGTGTGTGTGAGTATGTGTGTGTGTATTTTAAAGATATACTTTGGCTTGATTGATGAAGTTAATACATTGGTCCCAACACAATTCAATTAATGCATTAATCTACACTATGACAACCTTTGTGGTATCCTTGTGGTCAGCTGGAAATTGTCTATGTTTTGTGTAGTTGTTGATGTACGCTGCATTGCTAGTTGTTTTGTTCAACTTTTTTCCTCTTGGTAATTATATTATCTGATCTTTTATTTCTTGATTACTTTATGGCTAAGTCACCCTGCGAAAAAGATTTCATATTTATTTATTTATTTACTTTTTTATTTGGTTGTTTATTTACAATTTTAATGATTCTACACCCATTTACTGAAGGGTAATAAAGTTTCCATCAACATAAAAGTTAATTCAAAGTTATGCATTCACCAAGATGTGCATCTCTTTCATGGCATGGGGAGAACAAGGCTCAGTCATTGACTCAGGAAATGAGCAAGGCACAGTGTGTGCATCGCTTGTTTCTGGCTCAGTGACAACTGGAGCATGGCCATCGTTGGCAGCCTGAAGAGAGGCAGCTGCCCTCCAGATATCACTGAAGGAGAAAAGTTTCCTCTGCCCAAAACAGCAATTGTAGCTCAATAGAGAGGTATCAGAGGTGATGGGTAGTAGAGAAAAATAAAACAAAAAAATGATAAATACTGATAAATATTGAAATATTAAGTTCACATGAAAATAATTAAAAGGTCCGTTGATCCAAAATTGTAAGAAAACAAAGTACCTCCAGCAGTCATTTTTTGCATCTGTATTGAATATGAAGTGAACTCTGACCCCAATCAAGATACATGTCAAACTGTGATGACTGGCACTGAAATTAGGAGCCTTAGCTTCTAAATGAATTCCAGAGGGTTATTTATGCTCTCCAAATGGATCTCAGTTCCCATTTGTGTCTTTCCACAGGTCGCTTCATACAAAACGTAATCCATAAAAGGAATTACCATCAAAGCCACTCTAAAACCAAGTGAAAACCATACCTGACTGCTTGTTACTTACAGTTGTGAGAGCACTTTGTCATCATTGCAATATTGAGGAAATCAAAACAAATGGGACATCGGAGCAGGGCGTCAACATTCTGTAGAAAAAAGAAAAACAGCATTTAAAATCCATAAGAAGCTTTCTGACCTAATTAAGTTTGTGTCTAAATCAGGGATGTAATATGGCATTCCTTTCAAATTTTAAAACATTCTTATACCTTCACATTTCATTGATATTTGATGTGAGGCAGAAAGTTCTTTAGATCTGACATTAGAAAAAAAATTATATACAACAAAAAATGTTGGAGCATGCGTAATATCAACTTGGCAAAATATAGACCTGGCTGACTACCCTGTTAAAAAAAAAAAGAAAGAAAAAAGACAAGAAAAGCGGAAATGAAAACCTGCAGTGTACTTTGTTTGCCTGAAAAGAGGCCCACAGAATCGTCACACGCACTTTTTCTAATCTTACTTGGAATCGCCAAATAAGATTTAAAAAGTGGGTGTGACAGCAATTCAGGGGGGCTGGTTCCAGGCAAGTATTTTGTCGTATTTCCCTCTAATCCAATCACCCACCATCCTGTAATCCATCACCTTTTTCCCTCAAGAGAGATTTTTGAGTCGCAATCTGTCTCCTCTCCAGCTGCTTTTTCCTGTCACATCTACCTGAGAACCGAAAGGGATCAGCTTCACTGTGCCTTTTCCACATGCATAACAGTAGATACTGACATAAACCCAATACCCATACACCCACACCCATTTGTCCTTTGTGAAAACACAACTGAAATGTATTGCGTACTGTGCACATTGTCTGTCTTAATCAAAAGACAGAATACGAATGCTCAATTCAAGCTTCTCAGTGGACTGTAGGGGGTTTACGATAGATTATTTGAATCATCAACTTTCAGGTCTTTCAGGTGTGTGTGTGTGTGTGTGAGAGAGAGAGGGAGAGAGAGAAAGAAAGAGAGAGAGAGAGAGAGAGAGAGATCTAGTAGATCTAGTAATGTTTTGACACTTTTTACCGAGAAATTTGTAAGAACTGCTCAAAACTCAGTTGACATGAGTGCCGCGCAAAGACTGGAATATTGAGCCTGTTAGACAGTTGGATTCCACTGAACACACTGCTGTCTCTAAAGGTAACACACACACACACACACACACACACACACACACACACACACACGATACTTTGGTATTAATAGAATGGAAAATCAATACAAAATACTCTCCTGAATTCAATGGGTCATCATTTTTTTCAGTGTACTTAGGGGATCGAGAGACAAATCTATATATGTACAGATACAGCTAATTATGAAAAAACAGCCAATTAAGAAAAGGGTCAAGGCATAAATGGCATCTAATCAATACAAATCTCTGTTCTGCAAGCCACTTATGCCAATGCAACTTTGGGCTTGAGTGTTAAAAATACTTGCACATACTTAAACATGCAACTTGGGGACCAATAGGTATAGATAATCAAAATAAACCAATCACAAGAGTGTGAGGGATTTAAATGGCATGACCAATCAATAGGAAACTCCACCATGTCTGACCAACTATCACTTTTGTTAATGGGACTTTGGGATCAATACATATAGATGAAGAAAGCAATACAACCTTTTATTCAGTCATCAAGGACAAACCAATCTATAGCTAACAACAGCAGCAACAGCTAACTGGGAAAGAGGGAGGGGCTTAAATGACATCATTCACAGGAATCTCTCTCCTAAGTTTATGAGATATCACTCATACCAACGCAACTAAGTGATCAACAGATATAGACAATAAAAAAAAAATTCAGGTGAGAGGGAGGGGCTCTGATGGCATCCCCAAGCCACAGGACACTCTCATGAGCATGAACACGATCTGAAAAATGTTTTATTTTCCTAGTCCCTCTTGGTTTCAATTATTCATATTCATCAAGGATCTTAACGGATGAGTGATAATTCCAATTAACATCCATTTTAGCTTTTGATTACATTCCTGTGCTAAAATTCCAATTTGGTTTTCTTGTACCAGTGTTTCCCCTGGACAAATCATAAAGCAGTGAAGAAATAATCACTTTTACAAATGGTAGGCCACAGAGAGCACCTCTGTCTTTGTTACGTACAGGAACAGTTTGCCTCGTCCCATGGTTCCAGACTTAGTCTTTAGGTTCAAGTTTAAACAATTTCAAGACCATAATAAAGTACAAAAATCACTGATGACTCCCCAGCTTCTGGGGAAATGAATTTTTTTGTCTATCTCACCCAGAGTCAAATTAGAAGATCGATACCAGTTTCATCCCCATGTCCCTGTAATCACTGCACCCAATGGATGGATAAATGGTTTCATATGAAAGATAGTTTTGAATGTTGCCGCAAGTAACACATCTTAGTTATCTATTTCATATTTTCACTCCTCATAAATATATAAGATGCATCATGTAAATAACTCAGCCTTGAAGAAGCTGGAAGGCATAGTTCCTTCACTTCACAGGAGCTACAGTATGCCAGTGGCTTCCATCTGCAGCCATGCTGCCCATGCATTGAGCTAACTCAGCATGCAACCCATTACCATCTTTGTACTGGATGCACAGGCCTGAAATTGGTATCGATCTTGTTGTCTGAGTCTTGGTAAGACAGACGAAAATCGAATTTCACCAAAAGTTGCCGTATTCCTTTTAAACTTTAATTCTGACCTTGTGTAGAATCCGACCAGTCAGAAAAAGCACCATAAAGGGAGGATTGGATGTGCAGCTTACTAAGTGAGAAAAATAAGGCTGGGAACTCTTTTTGACCATTTAACTGTCCCAAATCAGTGTCTTATTGGATCCAAACCTTGCTGCCCCTGATAGCTGTCCTCTAACAATTCCCTACATAGCTGTTCCATACATTACTAACCAAACGAAGTCCAACAAATTAGCTGGTGGTCTGGATGAGAGACCAGAGTGGTTGTACCGGCTGCCTGAGCAAGTGAGTGAGTTATTGACATTCCCATGTTTGGAGGCCCATGCTGTTGGTAATGGGGCTAAATACAAAGTTTGTAACGGTTGGAAGATGTTCACACCCAGTAGATCGTTGATATCAATAATTAACATTTTGACTAGTGAGAAATGAAGTGTAGATATCTATAATTAGAATTGCTACTACTCAAAATGACATTATGGATATTTTGGCTTGGAATTCTAACTAGTCAAAAAGCAATTGCTGATATCTACAATTGCTACTACCTCTACTGATTAACAGTTAAAATGGCTTGCCATGCTTGCCTTACTTTACAGTGAACATAGAGAAGCTGCTTCAATTACACTCTGCAATGCTTTAATAAAGCAGTCTTGTTATTGAAAGCCTCCTTTGCGTTTTCTGCCAAGGCCTGTTGCCTGCTCACAATTCTATGGTGCTATAGCTTCTCGTCAAATGACATATGTAATAAATATGCTCCATAAACTAAGTGCAGGCTCAACAGAGTGAAATGTTTCTTTCTAAACTGCATGGAATAGGCGATTAGAATAAACAGGCCCGTGTGTTTTTGATAACATGGGTATATGAAGGCTTAACCACTACTTAACTACTATATTGCTATAGTATCAGTACTTTATCTGTAATTCGCTGTTATATATTGACTTAACTACTATTATGACACACGCTCCCCCCCTCCCCCCTCTCTCTCTCACACACACACACACAGATTGTTTGCTTTTATGGATGACTGCTTGGAAAGGTTTGCAATATGACTTTATGTGCCATAATAAAACGACCAACGACGGAGAAAACCGCCGTACAACGCCGGAGTGATCAACACTCGTACCCATTGTCCCACCACTGTTCTTCTTCAGCCACTAAAGCAGTGTAGCTAGCTAAAGTTACTGCAGCTGCGATTGGTTATTCCCAGGTTATTCCCCCAACGATTAGCTAGCAACACTTCCTGAGTCGCCTGATTTATAACGTAAACTAGACTAATTCGCAGAAGTGGAATGTCTGTTCCTCGATCTCACCCGGTCAGTTTTACAGTCTGTTAGGTAACTGGTAGCACAGCTAACTGTTAGCTAACAAGTAATAGTTAGCATGCAAACTAGTAGCATGCAATACTGGCTAAACTAGTGTCTGGTGTAAAAAGGATATGAAACTTACTTTCAGACACTTAAGATTGGGTGGTAAATCTGCCTCGCTTCGGAGGGCCATGCCTGGCAAATCTCTTGATCAAAACTAGGAGTATGAGTATAGTAGTAGTATATTATTAAAGTTTTGTTTAGGTGGTTGAGATGCTGCAACCAAAGTCCCGCGCGGACGTGACGGAACTTTTCTTTCGTAATCAGACAACATCCGGTGCGTTCAAAGCTGTTTCTCATATCTAGGGTGTGAGAGAGAGAGAGAGAGAGAGAGAGAGAGAGAGAGAGAGAGAGAGAGAGAAAGGACCAATGACTTTACACACACACACACACACGCACGCACGCACACACACACACACACACACACACACACACACACAGTGAAACAGAAAGGTCAGAGCATTCTCTCAACCTCTATCAAC
>OMKZ01018135.1:0-10870 GCA_900302535.1 Neoniphon sammara | reverse complement strand
ACCATGGAACATAAAGCACAGTGTAACAAACACACAGAGCACATGTAACACAGACACACACAGAGGTGAAGCATACAGACTAAGGACTGCTTCATATCTTGTTTTTTATGTTGGAGTATAAGCAATCACTTCCTCCATCCTCTGCTGAGATGTTCTTATTGGTTTAAAAACAGAAATGTTTAATCGCTGGATGCTCAGCCAAGTCAGAGTCATATGCTTACATTAGCAGTGTGGAAAGCTGTACAGATTGCCTGGGAGACACGCCGTTCTCTGGTATTATGTTAATAGACTAAACCCGTCATCAGGTCTTTTCATTTTTGATTACTCAGGATCTCATTCAGCTCTTTCAGGGCTGTTAAGTGTTTGATGATTATCTATGTTTAATTAAGATTAGATTACCAAAGAGAATGATGTAAATGAACTACCGTCTTTTTATTATCATTTTTATTATTATTTCTACTCACACGCATAGAATATTATCATAATCCAAATAGTATCAAACAAACGTTTAGTCAGCAATAGGTGTTGTCCTATCTTCCCTAGAAGCACTGTCAAACATTTGAACTTGAACACACTCCTGACACCTTAACACACCACCATGAAATAAAATTCATCAAGAAACATCTTCTTAAATGTGTTTCATTTGAGCATTCATGGGCAATTAACAAAATAAAATTAAGGTTGAGTACAAGAGTGGATGCAGTGTGGAGTTTAAAAAACTCTGCATTGCCCTTTATAGTCAAATGTGTTTGTTGAACAGGTATAGGTAAGCACAACACAGACCTTTGCACTGTATATGTTAGAAGTTTGAGGTTGAAGTGGCGGTGAGGTTCATCTGTGCACAGAAACAGTGTGATCTTTGTCTGGAATCATCGACTGAGAGCTTCAGTCCATATGGTATCAGATGACTCTACTTTATTTTGCCTTATCACCATTAAACTGTTATCTGTCCTCTGTATGTATACAGTACCTGTGTCTGTGTCTAATGAGGCCCTCAGCAGGTGAGTCATTCATGTCTGTGCTACACAGCACACAGTGCTGAGCCTGTCTGGATTTCTAGCAAGTCAGAGGTTAGAGGTATATTGTATATAGTGCTGAGTGCACGGCCAAATTATTAGAACCAGAGTTTTGTCTAATGTTAATAAATAAAATAAAAAGGCTGATGGCCTTGTCAGGTTTAAGGTTCATTTATCATTGATTAATATTTCATATTTGCATTAGTATTGATTCATTTCCTTTTAAATTCTTTAAGGAATGGTAAACCTTCACCCAGAAAAAGTTGATCAAAATCAGTAAATATGACAATATTAGCATCCTTGGACTTGATGACTTATTGATGTGAGATGCATCAGTAAGTGAGATAAGATGAGAAACATGTGTTTCACAAAACACTACTGAAGTTTGCAATATGTTTGTGATTTCTCAGTTGTGTAAAAACTGAAGGTGTTCATGCACAGTACAATTAGCCCCCTAAACTCCACATGACGAGTAATTCTGTCTCTCTGCTCATGCAACACCTGTGTAATACTTACACAGTAGGATAAATGTTACACAAGTTGCTTTTAATGCTTTTAAAGTGCATAACAGAATATGTTGGTCACTGATGGGACTGCTTTGCGCTTTGGATGGGGACAAAATAATTTTGTGCTTTTTGTGGACGATGAAGTTGTATTTTATTATACAGCCTACCTCCTGTAATTGTCTGTAAAGTAGTTTACTCAGATTACTCACCTGTAACAAAGTGGCTATAATTAACAGAGGCTGATATTCTTATCAGAAACTATGTGTTTTCCTACTATATTATGAAAGGCCAAATGCATATCCCATCTAGATGACATTTATAAATTGAACAGAGGCCTTTATCTGCAGCTATGTCCTTTGTATGTGTGGGTGCATTTAATTGTATGTCTGTTAGAATTATTTTATTTATTTTGTTGTTAACTGTGGACTGTTTATAATCAGACAAGGCATTTTGTGCCATTTTAATGTAAAATTGTCTCTTCTGAAAGTACAAAGTGGACAGGGATACACATGATCAGAGAGAGGGGAATGATTGTGACACCGACTCAAATGTATTAAAGTATTGTACATGAAAGCTTAGCCCCCTCAGGCACAGGGACACTACATAGGATATGAAATAAAATGATAATTTATTCCAAAAAATGCAAAAAATACAAAAAAGGCAAGAAATGCAAGATGGTTAACTTCATGCCTTTCATGAGAGCCTTTTATTGTACAAAGAAATAGTATTATTGGGGAAAATTGTCTGCTGTTTACCTGCTTTAGGTTATTTACTGTAACTCATCATTAGCAGGGTTATGATTATTTCAATCATCTGCTTTCAGAGGATTATAATAACAGTAGACTATCAATGCGAAGTAATTCATGAAATCTTTCAATGGTCTGTTTAAAAGGAGCAAAATCTGAGACCCACTGGATAGCCCACAGATAGCTGTGAGATGGACAATAATCCTTTAATTTGCAATCTGTGTGCATGTGTGTGCTGTCAGGGGACATTACCGGGAGATGTTGGCATTGATCTTGTGTGTTTGTCACGTGTATTCTTTTGTGTGTCTTGTGTGAGTGTGTGTATGTGCAATGAAAATAACCAGGTCTGTGTGAGTTTAATTTATTATGCATGCTGTGTAAACAGCACCCCATCTTATCCCCTGCACATCAGTGATACAGGCGCAGATAGAAATGTCACTGTATCAGAGGTAGCACCATCGACTAACCTTGTAAGTCTGATGATCTTTAAGTTGTTTTTCATTAGCAGCATTCTTGCACTGGCAGAAACACACAAGACATTCTGACTTGTGAGGTCAGAAAATTGAAATGAAAATGCATCAAAGTGAAATTATTTACGGCTCAGGACCATAAAGAATTTAGTATGTTGAGGGATTTCTGCAGCACTTTGATGTGCCATGACATGCTGAAACAAACAGAAAAAGAAAAGTTATGCCCTCATCCTTTCCCATCCCCAGTGGAAACTCACTGCCCCAAAGAAATAGAGTGATTAAAGGACCATACCAGTCCTATTTTGACTTCTCATCAACAGTCGTGATCATATCTGTACATAACAAATATTGGTTGCATAAATGTGTACAGGATATGCTTTGGTAGCTTAAAAATCAAGGCTAAATTACTTGGGTGGAAATGTGGACAAACTGTTGCTATGCATAGGTAACTCCATCTTGTGAATACAGCATGTATGTTTGCTAAAATTTCTGTTTTACTCTATTAAAATCACTTAAATTCCAGGTATTAATACCAAATGTGTTCTGTGTTCAGAGCCTGAAGACGTTTTTGGGTCCACTTGTTAAATCCTGAATGCTCCAGTGAAATCTATGTGGCCTCAATGGAGCTAAATGCTTATTTTAGCCATATGTTTACATGTAAAGTGCATTTTATAGCCAAATACAACAAACATGATGTAAAGCATGAATGTGAAGAGCATGGTGGTTCTTAGCTTGAAACATTTATACTTCTGCTTTGATGTGCATGTTGTTTCATTCCCATGCACAGAAATTCTTCCATGATCAACCAGTCACAGTGCATGATCTTGTGTATGTGATATGAAATTGAGATTCTTGAGCAGATGAGAAACACCTTCATAGTGACACCTTTCAACCCTAAATGCAGTACACATCAAATAGCATCAGTTTACATGCAGAGACAGTATTTTCACTGAAGTATAAAATGCACTTAAAGAAGGTGTTTACTTGTTTCATGGTGCAACTTTCAGCCAATTGTTGACCTCCACTGTACTTGGGTTCTCCTCTCCCAGTTGTCAATCACAATCCCTCACAACAAAACTGAAGAGAGCAATAGAGCAGAATTTAAATCCCCCTGGGAAAAAAGTTTCTTTCAAGAGCACACATTTTAATGGATTTATGGTAATCTGAGCAAAAGTTCATATTCATGTGGTATTAGCTGTTATTCACATAATGGAATTACCTATGCATAGCAACTTTCAAGTTCCACAAAGTAGTTTTTCACGTTTTGAACAAAACTGGGAGTAAATTAGTGTAAATTAGCCTTGACATTGACGCTATCAGAACATACTCTGTACTTATGCAGCTGATATTTGTGACAGACAGATACAATCAATACTGATGATAAGAAGTCAATGTAGTATCACTGTGGTTCTTTAAGTCCCCTGCCCGTGGAATTGCATGACTGTCAGAGTTTTCCTTCCTGTGCAGCAGAGAAGCCCAGTGGTCTGTGCAATTTTTTAACCAGAAAGTCACTGGTTTGATCCCTGCAACAGCCACGTGTCCTGTCAAAGTGTCTCACCCATAATAAGTCGTTCTGGATGAAAGTATGAGTCTAAATGCCTCAAATGAAAGTTTTACCTCAGAGAGCTGCTGACTCTCCTGCATAAAATCACCTTGTGATAAAAAGATGAGTGATGCCAGTGTCACAAACACAAGTAAACAACAGAGATGGTGAATAGATTATTTCTCAGATTAGTGATATAACACTCTTTGTTCCAATAATCAAATAAATGTGATACATCCCTACACTAATCTGCCTAACTTTTGCCTTACTGCAAAGCAGCATCAACTAATGTTTTGCCAGGTAATTAAAGAGAAGAACAGACATCTAGGATTGATTTAATGCTCTGTCATTCAATAATAAAGTGACTATAAATTATTATGATGATTATTTTGTTTGTCTGTGACTTGTTATGAAGTCAAACAACAAAGTAGATTTCACTTGAAATGAAACACATCCATGTCAAACCTCTTCCACATGCACTGAGCATTAAGTAAAAATGGAAAGTCGCACACACTTCTCTCATTTGTGCTAATTTGCTGATGCTGTCACTTCACCAGAACACAACGTACATAATACTGAAATATTTGAAAGAAATGAGACATGATTACCATTTGTTTACATTGCTTTGGTCTAATTATGGAAATTAATGTTGTATGGCACACCATTAATCCTCAGGAGGTTTCTATTTAAAAGAGTAACTGCTTCACAATTAATTATTTCAATGTAGCTAAGCGGAAGGCAGAGAAGGTGAAGGCTGGAGAAAGAAATTATGATAATGTTGTTCTGCCCTGACTTACACAAAGAGATTATGCGTTATTGAAGAGTTTTCTCTCATTTGCCTACTAATTATGATAGAAGATAAGCCAAATTAGGCCACTGGAGAGTTCTTACGCAACTTATTTTTCAAACCAGATTTCCAGATTGGACCAGTCACAGCATCTGTTCTTCATTGATGAAGCATACCTCATTCTAGGGAGGCATTAAACGAATTCCATCTTAAGGGAACCAAAGAGCACTGAAGTTTATTTAATTATTTATGACAATTTATTTTATTTCTGTGGAACTACAGTATGTTACATCAAACGTATTATAATAACCAAATGCGTAATGGACTGCTGAATTTGAGATTGTCTGAACTTTGTGTTTGATATGGTGATAGGTTGTTTTTGAATTCTGTACAGGTACCACAAAAAAAATGTATTTGCCATTTCATCTCTGTACTAAATCTACTCTTTGATGTGGCCAACTGTGTTTAACCTTGAAAGGGTTTTCTCTCTCTCTCTATGTTCTTTAAGCTCATATCCTGAGTTTTGTTAGCCCTTTCCTGTGGAGCAGCAGCTCTCCTCTGGAGGCAGATCGCGCTGCTGCGGTGCACCACTCTGTTTCCATGAATGAGCTGAATGAGTATTCGCCCATGTTTTATTCATGCTGTGATGTTGTGTGATTACATTGTTCTTCATACTGAATACAAGCCATTCTCAATAAACCCAATGATCTTCTTTTACTCTTATTAATCCCAAAGGACACTATCCCCACTTTTCACAGCAAGCTAGATAACTAAAAAAAACACGTCTCTGTCTTTCTGTTTCAAGTTTCTTTCTGTCAATTTAATTACAGTCCGCTGTCGTTTAGCACACAAATGATTTCTCATCTCATCGTAGCAGCCACTGCTGTCTTTCTAGCACACTATATCCATATAGCTCAGATTTTCTTGGACATGTCAATCAAATATGCAACAAGCAATCATTAAATATAACACTCGCTGGGCCTACTATTCAAACTCAAATATGAGTTGAGTTGAGCGAGATATTTCAAAAAGGTATTTTAAACAAAATTTGACTCTCATCAACAAGGTTTGGAAATGTTATGCCTTGGTGTGAGCATGAACTTACCCCAACCAAATTTATAAGCACAATCTTTAAGCATCCAGGAGGTAATTACTTATGTTAGTAAATTGTTTACCTTCCACAGTAATGAAAAACGTGCAAGCAGTTGTTTGTTTGACATGCCCTTGTTGACCAGGGCTTCCAGATAGAGCGAATTGAATTTTCCTTCTGCTCTATCAAGTACAAACATTGCAATATGTTTGGTAAATCACTCTGTCCAATGAACTAGCAATTCAATTTCACACACTCTGCATGTAAATCTTATGTTCATGATCTCTCCAGATAACAACATGCAGCATATATTGTGCTTCACTGTAATGTCACAATGAACATCAGGGCAGTTTGTGTTGCAGGTTCTCCATCATGTGGCCACAGAATGAACTACAGCCTGTGGTGCATTTTGCATCCATTTAATGTTAATTGATTCTTTAGTTTTTATATAGAGGGTTTGTTTTGTATTAAAGCATTAAAGAGGTAAAATGATGATTTTTACAATTTTTTCTGTTCCTGATGTAACTTTGGGCCCATTTCACCCTATTGCGTAAACAGAGCTCTAACACATTCAAAATTGTTTAAACAGATGTTTAGCCTCCACAAGTTGTAATTTATTGGGTCAAAAGCACAGTCAATCAACAAAAGAAGGGAAAATATTTCCATTTCTGTCTTTGGAGATTTACTGGAATGTCTTCTGAGGGCAATGTTATAGGGTTGGGGTTAGGGTTAGATGCAATGCTGCTCTCAGATCACATTCAAATAAAGACAATAACAAACTGCTCTAAGTTATAGATTTTGATTGCATGGTTTTTGTTTACAGTTAAATTCCAACTTGGCCTTTTATCTCTGCCAGTTAAATACAATTCTCTCAGAGTACATGGATCACAGAGCAATAATGGTTTTATTTGGACGCAAGGGTTCTCAACATCCAGTCAGTGGTATGGTGTACATTACATCACAGGGTTTCAACCAACCAGACACTCATCAACAAACAGCATCACTAGACAAACGGTTAAAGAGAGGGTAAACAGTATGACAATACCTCACACTCTTGTCCCCACCACTTGACAGGCACTCAGTCTGCTCTCTTACTGTGATGTTCTTTTGAATATTGGCTTGATGTCTTGTCGTCTTGACAAACAAACAGTGTTACCCATTTCAGCATACATTCCAGAAAACAATAACATGTCCTAATAACATCACATGTTGGGGGGAAAAGTGGGAAGACTGCACCAAGTGCCTTAAAGACCGTGCAGGGAGAGGATCCACATCCATATCAGTCCCACTGTTGCCAACAATAACCAAAATGCATTTGCTTTGAAAGGGAAGGACCTACAGTAAATGAGAAGAGTTCACGGCTCAACCACAGCACAGGCAGTTCACAGGGAAGAGGGAAAACAAAACAAAAAAAGATGAAAGAAATATTCTGAGATGATTCTACTGAACCTCAGTGTCAGTAGATGGCGTGTACAGTAGTTTTCATAACTCCTATCCTTCAGGGATCACCCAAGCACAGACAATCAGTTCATGATTCTTCTGTGATTCCACAGAGAAATATCTTTTTACAATGCATTCCACTGATGATGTGATGAATGTTACATTGGTTTTACTATTGAAAAGCATTGGAAAGTAAAAATAACAACAAAAACATCAGTTTATATCAAACATACAACTAAGTGACAACATATCGCAGTTAAAAAAGTAAATATAAAAGTCCAATAAAAATTGATGTTGTGCACAAAAGGCACTCAAATTTTCTACTCCACTTACACAAGTGTTTATAAATTAAAAAATGCAAAAAACATCTCTGTGTGGAAACAATCTAGTTAAACATGATGATGTTAATTTCACCTTTTTAAATTGTGTGCTTTCTTTGTATTTAAAACATATACTTGTTCTTTTTTTTTTTGCTGACATTCTCTTCATAGTTTTCAACAGGTGCAAAACTGTAACCAGGATGGTCAATAGCAAGATGATACTTTAATTTCAACTGCATGGATGAGCTTATCGATTGTAAAATCAGCTCCAGACCACAGTCATAATGCCCATGTAAGGTTATGATAACCACTGGTTCATCACACATACAAAAAGCAATACCACTGGAAACCAGCAGAGGGTGTGAGTGCACTGTATGACTTTAGATGCTGTATTGCCTTTCTCTTGCTGGGCATTTGCCAGTGCTGTATGAGCTCTCAGGTCTTAAGTATCCACCCACCAGGGAGGAGACAGAGATATATAATCTGTGACAAACAAAAAAACAAACAATACACTGGCAATAAGCAAACATTTCCAATGTAAAGCAGGTATCTGAGTAAAACTGCAGGTTGTATAATGATAACTCGAGAGTGGATTCAGTGCCTGGTATGCATGCTGATACAAATGTTTTCCTTGAATGTCTTGCTGAATCAAGCATTATTATTTATATTTCAATTCTTTCTTTTTTTCAGTAACTGCTATACTGGGCTTCATTCATCATTCCCAAACCCCCAAACAGATTGTTAAAGCCCTCCTCTTAAAAAACAAAAGGCCAATATTGAAGTCATTTGTGCGTTTTACCAAGGCAAGGCACCACATACAACCACTGTTTAATTGCCACCTAGTATGAGTCAGACAATACAGCGCAAAACATGCAGAACAGGGCAGGCTCTTTGGGATGCTGATTACAAGGTCTCTGGACTACAGTTGTCAGAAACAATTCAGAGTGACAGGAGGTACAGTAGATATACAAACACTGAAACTTTCTTTATTTAGTTTTTCCCCCGCAAAAAAGGGAACAGTCTACTGTCAAAGCATGACTGTATCTATCAACTAAGACAGGGACAGAGGAAACCACTGTGATAATAGTATGTTACAACATTTAATGTGTAATGCTCAGGCAATACTTGGTTTATCTAGGTTGACTTTCACATTTCAGATCTAAATGGGAATCTGTCAAAACACACTTTGCGCGCAGAAATCGACTTGAAGAGTGTTCAAGAGTTCAGTATTCAAAGACGGGCATTGTTGTGTCAAAAATATTACTGAGAAAGCAGCTTTTATTCAGCTTTCATGGACACTAAACTGACACTGAATGGCTATTCAAGCACATTTGAGTATCTACATTAAAATTACCAAATGCCATTTAAACATATTGTACAGAGCAAGGTAACTGATATGATCTCTATTAAATCAACATAGCCATGGAATATTCTTGCTGCTTACTGTAGAGGAGAATAACTGTGTTTTTGTGGTTAGATTCAATCTTTACAAATGCCATTCACATTAATCGCTTGCCTGTTTTGTGTTGGCCTGTACAGGATTAACACTTTAAAAAAAATACTACCGGTACATTATGTACAAGTTTACCACAGGATTCCTACAATTAGTTGGTACATTAGTTTTCTGCATTCTATGTGCAGGATATGGAAAAAAATATGGAAACACTGAAATGAAGTCTGTCAACTGTTCAAATGTCCTTTGACATGCCTTTGACATGCCTTTCTTTTGACCCACTGTTCCCTTAGAGGTCTAGGTTAAATATAATCACTAGTACTGCTAAAATTGTGATCACTTTTCATGCCAAGATGCATTTTAGTTAGCAATGGGAGCAGTATCTGTTCACTAGTCATCGAATACTTTTAAGAGAATGATATCGTTAGCATGGGAAATTTAAAATCAGGATATGATCCCAATTTAGTATTTTGTTAGAGCTCTAGACATGACAACTGAAACAGCAAATTCCACTGCCATTATAATGAGTTAGATTTCAGATGAATACCGATGCTTACATGATTAACTGACATTGCCCACTGACCATACTAGAAAAAGCCCACACCATTATCGATCCCCTGTAAATGACAGAAGTCTTTATGCTAGTATTGCCATTGTTTTCTCCAGACCCTGCATGCAGAATTATATAATGTTGCTATGTTGTTAATTTGCTGAACATCCATTGCATTATAGTACAAACAGAAAGCATGACAACTTCAAGTAAGTCTTTATGTACAGCCAAGAGGCCCGTGACCCAAGACCATGTCACAGACACGGTCTTTTAGACTGAATGTCTGCACCAGTCCAGATGGGGTGTTTCATGCACAACAGCAGGTGTGGCTGAAACATCAGCTGGACAGCCTGTGTGTTGGGGGGTAGGAGGGTGTCACTGATATCAAATTTCACACAAGTATTGCTTCACTTGCATTCAATGTATCTCTGAATGGAAAACCTGGCCACAGATTTTGTTTATGTTGAGGTAAAACAGAAATAAAAGTTTGTTTTGAGGTTACTTCTACTCATTCTCTACACATCTGTAGTTAAATCAAGTTTCAAAGAGTGTTGAGCTTTATGCTATCAAACCCCGAGAGGTTTTCCAAATACTTCATCACCATGGTAACAGGCTCACTTCATGAGCTTCCTGAATTCATGAATTAAGTCAAGCACAAAACAAAGAGTTAAACATCCACACTTGCTTGTCACACATCAGCACCCATTTCCACAGGCTTTCCCCTCACTTGGAAAGCTGGAAAGCCTCCCCAGCTAAAAGATTCTACCTTTGCTACATGGTGCCAGACTTATCCCCAGCTTCATTAGCGGTATTAATGTTGGGACCGGCAGCTGCATTGTTATTTGGAAATATCTTCTCAGTAGGGGTAACAGCAGGGCTGCCCACCCCTGAAGAGCTGGAGCTGCTGGAGCGGTGCTGGGTTGGCGGAGGCCGGACGGGCCTCATGGGA
>OMKZ01018133.1:39313-50884 GCA_900302535.1 Neoniphon sammara | reverse complement strand
ACCATAATGCCGCACCAAAGCCACATTTAAAAAGAGTATTTTGGACATGGTTAGCTTGTTTATTTTGTCAAATGGTGCTCAGACTGGCTCAAAATAACTAACACAATAACACAACAGACCACAAAATTAGCATAAGGAGGAAACAATCTACATCAAAAGAGGATATAAAAAGGAGTGTCCATTTTGATATATGATATAATGGCTGGTATTTCAATATTTTTAAACACAAGTGCAAATATACATGCTATCCATGTAAATGTACATTCAGTTTTTTTTGTCTTCCAATGAAGTGACTTGCAACATCATTCACTGAAAACCTAACATCAACTTAGATAAAGTATTCATCTGAATAATACACTTATTCTTAACTAATACTGTAAGCAATCTCTCTTTAGCTGAAAGCCTCATACTGTAGCCAAATAGCTACCAAACAGTTTTTATCAACAAAACAAGCCTTTGAGTATTTAATTTGTGAGTCACACTTCTTTAAGGTCTTCAAAACCCTTAATAAAGAAGTCAACATATCATGCATTAGACCAGACTATGTATGAAAAAAAAGTGTAGTGTAAAACTCCTAGGGATATACAACAGTATGCATCTGATAACTGAGGGACCATATTGCCATTATGGAGTAACTAAGATCTCTTTTCCACAGCCAACATCTGCATGATGTTCCAGTGGGGCACGTGCACACACACAGCCTGACTTGCTCTAAACGCTCCCCTGAACCAGCAGAGTGAGGTGTTGTCCTTCCCTCACTGGTGTCACTGACCTGAAGTTTAAAGTGTCAGCTTGACAGAAGCACTCTGTACTCTCAATCGACACTGTGCACTCTGAGAAGTTATAAATCACAAAGCAATCTACTAAAAAGCAGCTGTCTAAGCAGAGCTCTTTGGTGCGTGCAAACAAAAAGTATATGCAAAATGAACGCAGCTGACGTTGAGGCTCCTCCCCTTAGACTTAGTCTACCAATTAATTAGGCAAGAGCAGAGGAGCCTTGAATTAACTGTGGAAATACTTAAAAGGGAGGGGGATGGGACATTATGGACTTTTAACAGCGGAAAAACATCTGAGATTCACCACTTGGGGCCTTTTCCTCCCACAGATAAGCTCATTAGTTTGAGGTCTGGGAGATATACAGGAAGTTGTTCCCTGACGTCTGCCCACGACTTCCTCTCTTACTCATCTATCGCTCCCCCTTTGCCTCATTCCCCTCAGTCTACAATAGCGCTGACAGTTGCAGGTGTGGATCAGCCCTCCTCCTCCTCCTCCTCCTCCTCTGCACTCAAGGAAAGGAAATCGCAGCCAAACAGAGGCTGGACATAGGCAAAGGCACACAAGGTTGGGAACCCGGATCTTTTACTGCAGTGCTCAATGAAAAGAAAAAGTGCTTGTTATTCATTCGTGATGCTGAATACATTTAATCACAATGGAGTTATTCCGGTTAAATCAATTAGAGACGGCATTTACAAACTTAAAACTGTGTTTCAAACTCAAAGCACCTTTTAGCCCCTGGCTATATCACTCATTCATTGGTATTTCTTTCTTCCATCTTGGAAACAAAATAAAAGCATTGTTCATTTCCACAGAATACTGACTGTTGCCTCACATGCCTGCTCTGTTCACAAGATACAGCATAGAACAACTAGTGTAATGTATAACTTTGACTTGTGATTATATAAGCAACATATACATAGGGACGTGCACCTGGATGGATGTTCATGTTTAGGTTATGGCAGTCCCAGTTGCTACATCACAAATTAGAGTTGGGTACCAAATCTGTGCTATACTGCCACATCCTTCTCTTTTTGTGTTCCCTGTTCATTTTCCTAGCACATGTATACCATCCAATAAAAATAAAATGCCAAAACAAGGCGGACTCCTCACAGAAGACTGCCCTTTCTGTTAAATGCAGACCTCTGGTAAGGCATCACTTCTTCCACTGAGGGCCCTGCTGTGTCAAAGACATTCACTGTACTCCACTGGGCACAGCAGACACAGAGGGCCTGTAACAGGCTTCACACAGGGGGGGCAAACTAGCCAGCACATCCAGATTCAATAGCTCCTCTGAGCCAAAACTGCTGCCGCTGCTGAGGTTGGGAGGAGCGAACAGCACTAATGACTTGTGCTTTCACTGTCCCACTGACCAATTTCAGGGAAATGGTTAGGGAGGGAGAAAACCAAAAAACACTTGTGGTCAGTCGTGCTGAAATACTTCCTCTGAATGATTCCACCTAGAACCGGACAGCTCAAAGTTGGGAAGTTTATCTCTATTAACATTTTCCAAACTTTCTGCAAGAGTGCTTAGTAACTGCAGGTGTTTTCAGACAAGTAGTGGAGTATAAACTATGATATATGTAATTGAGTGTAATTATGTAATGGCTGATCTCTGGGAAAGTATGAATAAAGCAGCTACACTGCCCTGAGGCATATTAGTAGTCACTCATAAAGTAAAAAGAAGCCTGGTTTGGGTGTGGACCAGACTGGCTTCTCATTGTATTCAGTGCATCAACCTTGAGGTGAAGAGGACCTGAGAAGTTAGTGGGACAGTATCAAGTGGGAAAGTGAATACAAACTGCAAATGTCAACTGATTCTGCTAAAAACAAGCCCAATCATTTATGCATGCAAGTTGGGCGTGGCAGAAATGTTCTATGACATAAAATTTCTATGTCAAAACAGGTGACTTCAACTTCTTTTTGTGGACTCTCGAACAGCGACATAGTCCAGGTGTTAGTCATAAACTTAAAGCAGGCACAGGTGGACAGAGGAGGTGAATTTATCATCTCTTATCTGAATGAAACATCTCATAAAAAAAACTATTTTTTTATCTATCTAATATATTTTAGACAGCTATTACGGATATCTACATCACAGCAAATACAATGTGCAGCCTGTAATATCTTCTTGAAGTACTATAAACAGCCTAACTTAGTGATAGAAGTTAAATAATAAAAATAATAATACCAGAGCTAGCGTTATTTTTTACCAATTAAGTATCAAACAACAATTACAGAATACGATTGTGATTTTTTTTGCGCAGAGGTGGCCATGAACATCATTTTAAAGTTTAATAGTCGTTTGTCAGTTCAATTCTGTCAGTGCTTTCCCTGACATAAAACAGACAAAGTTAAAGGATCAAAACTTTGCAAAGCAGCAGCATCAGGCAGAGACAACAGGTGCCAAAGACAATAACTGCAGGCAACTTAGCCAAAATTTGAAAGAAATACGACAGCTGGGAACCAAGTTTACTACAACATCAGCGTCATCAAAGTGAATTCCTTGTTGTCTCTCATAACACTTACCTTGTACACTTTTCCAAATGCACCGTCGCCCAGTTCCCCAATGATTTCCCATATGTCGTTAGGATTGATGTCCCGGTGGACGTGCTCATACTGCTTGACTTTCTTTTTGATGTCAAGAGCGGACAGGCGAAGTATTCTGCTGAATTTCGCAAATGCCATTGTTGCGATGAGACACACTTTAACTTAAAAACATTAAAAACAAAAAAAAAAATATTAATAACTGAAAAGCCCCGGCTGTCTCTAGAGCATTGCGCACGCCGGACGCGCAGCCACTCAAACACTTGCCTACTAATTTGCGCTCTAAACTCCCCACGTTCTGGAGTAAAGAAAAATAAAAGAAATCCAAAATAAGATTCACATAAGTTATTCCACGCCGTCCATGCCAACGAAGCGCTCCGTAGTCTCTCAGGTGAAAACTTCACACTCCCATTCACAGGATCTGGTTACTGCTAGAGGCTCGGTCACCACCTGCCACCGGGAACACGGCGGATAATTAGTGGCTGCCCGGGCAACTTGTTGCTTCACTTCACTTCACTACGAGAAGCCCCACCTTGTTACTCAACAGCCTCCCCGCCGCCGTCATGGAAATGTAGTCTTTTGCGAGAACAATCCGCCCTGTTTCATGCGATGATGCAGTGAAAAGAACTTCATGTCCGGGTTGGGCGCTGGGTGTGTCCGCTGACTGCCGCGGTGACACACACCCCTCAAAACATTGTGGCAGTAAACGAAATGCAGCCGCAGGATCACTATGAACTTTAATGTCACTATATGAGGTTGTTTTGCATCTTTGGTATTTAGCTGTGAGTTTATAGGAGCCATATAGTAGATTATGGTACTTGAACGTCCCATTGGATTATATTACTATACTATTTCTATACTATTCTTCATAGTTTTGCTGTGTTTACTGCAGCAGAGTGCATGTTTCTGCCTTTAAAGAGCAACACTATTAAGTCAAGTGAAACTCCTAGATCAGGCAGTGGTTTGTTATTAGGCTCTCTTTAGGCAGCACTTTAGGGCCACCTAGTGGCATGTTAGAGCCACGACAGCTGCTCCCCTGTCTGCCTAATGCAAGTGGAGGCAGACGAACAGGTAGGCAAGCATAAAGACTTTGCAGTTTAAATGACAAGATAATTAGTGTCTTACTTTTTTTTTTTAACTGACTGCTTTACATATCTAAATGTGAGCCCACTTGGTGTTGGATATGCTTTAATTTCACCATTATGGCTTATACATGTGTTTTGGTGCACCAAAACTGCCAGTCAAATTAGTACTCATACTATCATATTAAAATTCATATGAAACCCATATGCTTGCAGCTGATGATGTGAGGCACACTGAAGAACACATATCATCTTCATTAGTTCCACTCTCAAGGAGCCTTCAGGATGGTCTTGCAGAACTCAGATCCTGAACCCTCGCCTGAGCACTTTAGTTCAGCCTGATTAAAAATGTCTAACAAACATGAACCAAGTCTGTGGTATAGGTTTTTTTTTTTTTTTTGTGAGTCCAAACCAAAACTTGAAACTGCAAATAATTTTATATGGAAAAAATTGCCAACACTATTTTAGAAATGTAATTTTGTAACCAAACCCATCAAAACCTGATCAATAAAGTAAGAACTTCAGCTCGAGAAGAGTTGAGCCCAGAGAGTTTGTTTCAGCATGCCATCTCTGTTGATTGTATTTTTGCATTCAAAATATATCCATAATAGACAATTATCTTCCAGTGCAGACTACAATTAAATATTAATCTCTGATTTTGCTGTTACAATTGAGTTTTCTTTGGTTAACATTTTGACCTAAATGATTCAGGGTTCCAACACGAGAGGCAGATGACAGAAAGAGGGAGAGATGGAGACAGAGAGGAGAGCTTTTTACCAAAACACAGGGTCTGATCTAAGTATCACTTGTATTCCTAAACTTGGCTGAGTGACCTGATAGAAAACTGTTTAGAGGAAAGGGTGATATGAGAGCAAATCTGAGAGGTCGATATCTGAAGAGTTTCATTCTAAAATGAGAGATCTAACCACTCACTACACACTCAAACTCACAACTGATTATTATGGATCTGTTATTTCACAAAATTCTAGCATTTTACAGGATATAATGACTGGTAATTTTTAAATATTAGACAGTGAGCTTAAGGTAACATTTACCCCCACACGGATATAACGTTTGAAATTGATTAACCTTAATTTACTAGCTAATGTGCCCGGCTAATTTTCTCCCTGAATGTCATTGAAAGATTATCTAAAAAATGAGGCACTGCTGAATTACCAATTATGGTCATGGTAGCAGCAGGAGGATGGGTTGGAAAACAAACTTTGGTTAACCTGACATTATGCTTGTTTTTGTTTCAACAGTAGCTGTGCTGTTTTAGTCATTCTTGTTTTTTCACCTCTTATACCGCATCCTTTACCTATTTTAGGGCATGTTTATCTTGTTCTAAACTATAAATGGAACAAGAAACAGCCAATTGGTTAATAGTCCACATATTTTCTTCTTCTTCTTCTTCTTCTTCTTCTTCTTCTTCTTCTTCTTCTTCCTTTCTTCTCTCTCTCTCTCTCTCTCTCTCTAAGAAATTTTAGGTGACCGCTGACATCTCTGCTCATCCCACCTTCCCTCTCTCCAGCTCTCGTTGTGCTGCAGAGAGCAGATAAGGCTTCAAGGTGACAAAGGTGAGCCACATGAAAGACATGAATGATCTTTCAACAGCTGAAACACACTGAGCTGAGGCGCCTTGAGGGAGGATGCATGTGTAAGTGGGTGACAGTACAGTGTTAGCCAGCTCCTATGGGAAAATATTTGCACAAATTATGATTAACAAAAAAGAGATAGAGGTCAAAGCCTAGTTGTAAATACTCTGAATGGACAAAATATCACATCTTTCTAAGTTTAAAAAATCTTCTCTGTCTCATCTGCTGCTCAGTGTTATAAATTATTAGACAAAAAACACCAAAGCATCTTGATATTTGGTCAGTTTTATAAATCATTTGAAACACAATAAACTGCCAAATGGCTTTCAGATGGATTTCTTGAATTTTTTGTTTGAACTTTGCTTTCCATTATGATATTGAAAGTTAAATCATCAAATCTGGACTCAGCCAGGCTCAAGTATGGCAAGTGCCACATCTTGCCATCTCCAAATGACAGTTTGCAGTTGGCACGTTACATTTTTGCACTCAGGGTTTTATTTATTTATTTTAATCTGGCTGGCTTTTTTCTCTCTGCTGTAACTCTCGTTCGGCAGCAGATGGTGCAAGATGGTAACAAAAGCTAAATTATAAAGTTCATCCCCACACAGAGCACCCGATCTCAGTCACTCACGCTAAACAGATAAATAATGTCTGACGCTATTTGACTAGTAGGAGCACTGAAACATATTCATTTTAACAAATCATTTATTCTGTGTTATTCTGGTAGTTTTCTTTTAAAATGAGTGAAATAAATCTGCCAATGCAATTCCCCTTATTTCCAATGGAAATTTCTTGAAGATTTCCAAGATTTTTTATGAATAAAAGTGTAATTTACTTGATACTAATGGAATTATTTGCCTGGTAGTGTTCATGCCAGGCTCTACCCACTGAGTCATACAGGGCTGCAGTCCTCCAACTGTGCATGCATTATGTGAGATGTGGCTGGCTGTAGCTCGCACAGTCAGATTATCTTCCATCTCTCCCAAAGATGGTATGCCTACAGATTTAAATTTGAGTCCATATTTGTATGTGAGCTCTTGCATCATCAAGAGAGCACTGTCAAGAGTTTGTGCAAAGTTTATTCGGGAGAGATAAACACTCCTTCAGATTCAATGGGAGCTGTATAACAGGCACAAACCAGCACACAGATTGCAAATGTCGCAATTTATTTGCAGTCTAGCATCTTCTGTGGCACTTTTCTATTTGAAACATTTCCCCAGCAAATCCTGCCACCCATCTTTCATGCCATATTGCCTGTCAGCCTGTTGTGTTGTGCATTATCTGATGGCAAAAATACTTTTATAGACGATGAATCATCCTCACTGCCACAAAAAGCTGCTTTCTCCTCTCTTCAGTCTCTGAATTCTGTCAGCTTCCACATTTGCATTGCAGGACTGATCCAAACTCCCTCTGGGATGCAAGTCTGAGGACCCAAGGGTGGCTCAAGCCTCGCCCCTGGGAGACAGCATGTGAGAACTGGCTGCAGTCAGCTGTGGAGCCACATCACAACCACAAACCTGTCTGGTCCAGGTCAGGAAGGGCTGTTAAGTGTTTCTGCTTTAAAACTTTTTACTTCTAACAAACCATTTTCAAATGCAATCACATAGCATGGTGATATAGCACAGTGGAGAGAAGAGAATTTGTGAAATAAATATATTGCAGTGCGTTTTCATCTTGAAGTGCTTTTTATTATACTGTTTGTATTGTACTTTTTTAGAGCAAT
The DNA here is from genome assembly GCA_900302535.1 of Neoniphon sammara. Classification (NCBI taxonomy): domain Eukaryota; kingdom Metazoa; phylum Chordata; class Actinopteri; order Holocentriformes; family Holocentridae; genus Neoniphon; species Neoniphon sammara. Next base: position 43,163 of record OMKZ01018133.1, on the reverse strand, counting down.
ATTGTGTCCAAAACACAATTACCAAGTGGTAAGAATACAGATCTTGAATGTTGAGTCTGTAAATATTGATAGAGCACTGGTCTGCAGAGTTCAAATAAGACTGGATTAACTGTAAAACTGTAACTGTAAAACCCCAAAGCTCAAACAGTCAATGTGGCTATGTGTTTTTGGCTTAGCAATGATACTAACATACATATTTCTACATATTTATGTACTGTATATGTATATTTGTATATGTTTTGAAAGTTGATTTTCCTAGCTTTCACCTTCAATGGATAAAATGCATAAGAAAGTAATGAGGAGAAAATGGGGGATGGTATGCAACATTACATTGTGTATGTATTAGCCAAGTAAGCCATCAGGATGCCCCTGGGCTTCTAATTTTTTTGCCGGATTTTAATGTTAAGTGACAAAGACAAAAGGTTCTTTAAAAAGTTTATTATAAAGCAATTTCATGAAAAAGTCCCTATTACATTTTAAAAGAATGTTGCAATACTTATCGGTAATATCCTCTGTTAAAGCCAGAAAATGGATAATAAAATTTAAACATTCAACAAAGGCATATTGTTTGATCAGTAACATCAGATAAAATTTGGGCACATATGCAATGAATCTCTCTCTCTCTCTCTCTCTCTCTCTCTCTCTCTCTCTCTCTCTCTCTGTGACAGTGATGGTATCATTTCAGGATCCAGCATGTTAGCGTTCCAGTGCCGAGCAGTCATGGATCGTGAACACCAGGTCCTATAAACACAAAGATATGAGAGATGTGTGTGAGTTGAGTCTGTATGTGTGTGTGTGTGTGTGTTTCAACCCTTATTCATCCCAGGAGGGTGTACTGTACTCTCACCTTCAAATCATACACATTTATCCCCTCAGATCTGCCATATATATATATATAAACCATCAACAGCAGGTCACCCAGCGTCATATATTTGACAATTATTCGAAAGCCATTCACAAAAAGAGAACATGGCACACTTACATATACAGACTCCAATTACCGCTAATCTCTTATTGACCTTCATTACAGTACACCTGTTTAAAACACCGAAGTGGACTACAGTGAAAGTGAATTACCTCTAACCCTGCAGTCCAGACATTATGGCCTAGCCTGTTCAGACAGATCATGGCAGTCTGTTGTGGGAAAACAGCCACAGACCCAGATGTCTGCGAGTTCACAGATCAGGTGAGGAGAAACACATGTCCACAAAGCACTCAGCGTTTTTGGTAATCTGCATCATAAGCCCCTCTTTTAATCTCATAAAATGACCCATCGACTGACCCATTAAACGGCGGTCTGAATGCATCTCATCAGCATTAGTCTCTTTGTGATTTTAACTACGTTGTGGCGTCGTCTGTTCCTGTTTTCCCTGTTTCTGTTTCAACTTGGCCTGGTTCACCGGGTTTTCGGTCCATGCTCTGTCCTCACATTCAGGCACGTGATTATTAAAGACAAATGGCCTAATCAACTGATAAACCACTGATTGATTTATTCATTCATCCAGGAATCAATGGTCAATAGTCGGTTGCAGACCCTAGAAACTGTACATCAAACTTATTGTTAGACCACAAAAGGTGTCCCTTTCAGGTAAATACGCCAACAAACAGTCTGAAGCTTTCACTGATCTACTTGGGGAATGACAACATACAGGGTAAAGACCATAAACTTAAGATGATTCAGCTCTCTGACGTAATCTGAAATCATTAAATGTTCTGCACAATAGCGGAGTGATACCTAAATTTCAGGGTATCCTGGACAACACAGATCACCTGCTTCACAAAGTGGTTTCAGCAATAGATTTATATTACCCTGAATGACTATGGATAGGTTAAAGTGCCATTTGTCCCAAGAGTGATGAAATTGTGGAGTGATGGCATTGGGATTCTGCCTGGTCTGTGCTCGACGATAATGGATATGCGTCTGTATGTGCTATTTTGGTTTGAGGATGCCCTCTTGTCTGTTTTGATACTGTGTCCTAATGCTTCTGTGATTAAGAAATTTCCCAGAATGGCATACAGTGCTGCTACTGCTGCTATATTCTCATTCACAGAGGAAAATGTCAAGTAATTTTATTGGTACTAGAGGGATGATCTGCCTTATTCTGCCTTGTTTCAACAAATTTATACTTGTTCCCAGAAAAATTCCCCAGAACCACATCCAAAACAAGTCTTTACAGCAATTATACCAAGATATCAAATCACAATTCATTTGAGAATAATACATTGATGTCTAAAATGCTGCAAGTAGCACCTTAACCTTGTTATTTTAATGCCTATGTGCAAAATTTCATTCACATTTGACATAGATGTATGAAGTATTCTATGTTAATCTAGTGCAGTCTGGTCGAGTCTGTTTCAGTCTTGTGTTATCTTGACTTATGAAGCTTATTCTTGTCTCATCATTTCTAGGCTTTTCCCTTTGAGTTTTGGGTGTGTTGTGTCTGTTGGATCTATTAGACCAGATTTGATCCCTTGTCTTACCCCGTGGCATCTCTGTGACATGATGTGGTGGAGCTGCCTGAGATTGGCACCCAGCCTCCTCAGCTCCCTGGTACGGGAGCAGCTTCGGTCTCGCAGGCCCTCCACCAGGGAGATGTAGATCCTCATCTTGTTCATTACACATGCATTCTGCAAGCATGAACAGCAGTGAGTATCTATGCCTGTGTACAGTTAAAATAATTAAATAACTGAGTTGCAGAACCATGCAAGCCAGCTTTCAGAGTTTTTATTTGCAGCTGACAATGAGCCCAAATCACAGAAGTGTGACTGTTAGATATCATCAAGTATACAACCACAAAGGTCTGTAACTGTAAACGTAAAATATTATTCATTAATTTGGATAGTTCTTTGTCTGAAAGACTCAAATATTATCTTAAAAACGCAAACTTTATTAAGCTTACCTTTAAGAGCTGGAATGAAGCCAAAGCTGTCCATAGTTAGCAATTTAATACAGAGACATTTTCCTTGACAAAACTGTGTATATATTAATATTTTTTATGGGGAAATTGGCAGCAGTCATTCATAAGCCAGTCATACTTACATGGACATCTAAGTAGAGGTTTGGGATGTTTGCCATGCAGTGACTCTGGATTATGAGACAAGTATTAAACATATGAATTTCCAAAACGTGACATTGGCAGGATAATCCTGTGTGTCCCCTTATAAACATTCCTCCTTTCCATCACAGATGTTTCACAATGATGAGCTTAACATAACTGCAATAAGTTGAATTGTAGATGTTGCTTTACTTTGGTTTCATTTGATTAAATTAAAATGCACATCTGTAGCCAAAATGATAAATCAAAGAATAAAGTTATTTCAAATGTGGTCCTTGGTACAATACATGTAATTAATAATCGACAATAGTAGATAAACATTTTATAACAAAAAATATGGCACATTATCACTCATAAGAATTGTTCTTGCTACCAAAACATAGATATATTGTAAAAGCCTCTCTAAGTGACACTGTAGCATGCTGACTTACAGTTCCAGGGTCGCTCTTTAGCTCTGCCGCCCGTTGGCTGAGCTCTCCTGCCATGTTGAGGACTTTGGTGTAACATGTTGGTGGATGGTAAGGAGATCCCAGAACCAGCTGCACCAATGACAAAACTAGCAACGAGTGTTCAAAGACAGCCATGACTGACTGACTGACTGACCCAGAGTAACAGATTGGCACAGGCAGGTAGAGCGGTTTTATATGCCAGCATGCCACACACACACAGACAGAAACATGCCCTGTGTTTAGACCAAAATAATTGTGCAACTGCCGAAGAATGGCATTCTTCTTCTTCTTCTCTCTCTCTCTCTCTCTCTCTCTCTCTCTCTCTCTCTCTCTTCAGGCCCAGTG
>OMKZ01018133.1:3492-30992 GCA_900302535.1 Neoniphon sammara | reverse complement strand
TGGAAATGTCACTCACTCATAACAGCATATCTCTGAACACCGGATCATTCTACAGTACGCCTTCTTAGACTTCTCTCACAAAACAGCAAAGGTGGTTTTTCCAAGCCAAGGGCTGGGAATTAACTCTGTTATTGTTTATCATCTTGATGAAATAAGACAACCCCGTTATCGTGATACACAATCCTGTTGTCTAAATTAATGATAGAAAGATGGAACATGACAAGAACCTGAGATCTGAAGCAAAATCTTATTTGAAAATGACAGTATGATCATATGTTACGATGCAATTCAATGCGATGATCAATTTAACGCTTAACATTTTAAGCTGCATAAGTTATCTGATATCCTTATATATCAATGCTGACGAAATGTTTATGGTTATCATGATATTAATTCTGTCCATATTGCCCTGCCCTAATTTCTCAAAAACAACCTGTTTAAAACTTAAAAATCGTGCTGTAGGGGTTAAAAATAATAGATAGATATACAGCCCTGTGGGGAAAAGAACCCAAAATGTAATTTTATGTGTATGACTTTAATATGTCCGACTGTCAATCAGACATAGACACACACGTTTGAAAAAGAGAAGGTGTCCCTCCCTCACTGATCCCCTCACTGATGAAACTCACGTCAGAGACGGGCAGGGCTCTCCTCTGGAGATCAGAATAACCCGATGGGTTTTCCTTGACATTGTTGTTATTGCTTGACATTGCAGCGTGGCTATTATTTTTCCTCACTGCCCTAAATATTCTCCCGAGAGACAAAGGAAGCAGAGTGCAAGAAGAGGGGGAGAGAGAGAGAGAGAGGGAGAGAGGGAGAGAGAGAGAGAGAGAGAGGTGTGAGGGAACAGGAGAGGGACTGAGGAGAGAGAATTAAATGGAGAAAAGCTGCAAGAGACAGAGTGGAAGAAGGAGTGGGTTGTGGCAAAAAGAGAGAGGTGAAGTTGTGAGGGAGAAACAGATGGAGAGAGAGAGAGAGAGAAACCACCAGACAAAACAAATGAGTAAACACAACTAGGACAGCTGATATAGTTACAGTAGCTGCATTTTACACCATCATCAACCTTAAAACAAAGCAGACAACATGCAATGAAAGTCAGTTTATCACTTTGCAAAACACTCTACGCTCCCCTGAAAATTGGCCACAATCTCATTTCTTACATTTTCTTATTTGCAAAAAGGAAGACAGCGTAGACAAAAATGTGATTGTGGCTGATTTGGAAAGCAAACAAAGCCGGTTATGTGACATGGCCACAGGTACCAGTAGAATATTACTGGTGTCTCCTGCTGTGCTGAGTGTCTGCAGTTTTCATCATTTCACAAGGTGACGCATGTACAGCGCTCTGATTGCATGTTGAGTGCACTGTTGCATCATTTGCTCACTCTCAGTCACAGACTACAGCAATAAAGATGCAAATGATCTTCATCCACTCTTCACCTGGGGTGTCGGTCAGTCTCCCAGACCACTTGAGGCAGGAAGGGAAACACTGGACTTACAATTTTAAAGATCCAGGCACTGCATTTGCTTGTACTTTATTGTTTTAGTTAAAATTTCTTCTTCTCCCCATTTTTTGTTTTGTTTATAATGATCAGGAGCGCAAAGACTAAACTTTATTTGATAAGTTTCAAATGTCCCCCTCTATTAAGCAAGAAAAATTGCATTGTTGGGTGCGATAGTGGCCAGATGATGGCGTGACAACAAGCAACTTCGCATTTTAGCCAATAACTTCTAAGCTAGAGTACAGCATAGGAAACAGCATAGGAGACTGTCTCCAGTCAAAACAAATTCATTGACCATAGTGGACTTTATTTTACCCATAATAGTTTTTTCTTAAATTTTGCATCTAGGCATCTTATGCAAAATGTCCCACAAAGTTCAGTTTCATGCAAAATCATTCTTCCTTTCAAGCTGATCAAATCTCCATGAAATTTTCCACACAGCATATTTGGACTTCCTACATTGTGGCTATTTGCCCACGCAGCATTTTGAAAATCCAGACTGCTCGGCACTGAAGTGTATCATGCAGTACATGTGTCATGCACCACCATGAGGCCCACCTTGCAACAATCTTATCACTCTGTCTCCCAAATTTTACAAACTGCATATCTTAACTGCCCACGTCATGCCTACTGCAGAGAAACAGTTTAGCCAAGCTACACAAATGAAATTGGCACTGAAGACGCACAAACCTTAACATTTATAGAATAAACAAACTTACATACACTAAAAGTCTGTCAGAACACATTTGGCCATTTGCTGTTTTAACCACTTGGTGCTGGGCAGTGTTTTGTGGAAAATGTTCTCTGATGCATGGAGAGATGCATCTTACGTTTCCAGAAACAGCAACAGTGGCTTGTATGGAACAAAACAAAGAGGAACTTGGTAGTTAGCATGAACATTCATAGCCAATATGGCTGAACAGACAAAGAAAGAGGCACCGCCTACCGAACCTCAAACTTTATCATCAGAAAATCCAAGGAAAAAGACGTCACAGCACTAGATTAGAGTGTTCTTCTGACAAGTGATCTCTAAGAATTGCAGTGCAAAAACACCACAGCAATGACTGCTGAGCACTGAAGACTTTGTCAAACCACTTTAACACACAAAGTTAACATGACTTCAAGTCATTTTTAAAAGTTTCTTTTTGTAATAAATAGAAAATGACATTTTATAAATTTAAAGAAATTTGATCACTGTTCTTACTTTGAAAACAAACTAAACTAACCATAACCCTAACAACTTGTTTGGATGATGTCACACTTTAACCTGTTGCTGAGAGCAACGTTTGGTGTCATATGGTTTATTACATGTCACTGATTCTTAATCTGTTTTTATGGTTTTATTCAGTCAGTGCCATGGATCGGAAACACTTTCTCTCCAGAGTATTTTTTTTTCTTAGCAGCTCTGGTGCAAAGACAACAATATGTTGTTTTGCTTTTCATCCTGAAACCACATTTGCTGATTTACACTAAGGTGTGTGGGTGAAGTTGTGCGCTGTCTGGACTTGTTTATCTCCTCGGAGAATGATTTGTGTGCCCAGTTGTGTCCCTCATGTGCCGCATATACATTTTCCTCTTCCTGTAACCTAGAGGCTCTGGGTAATGGGCAGGCCCCCTTCGCTGTTGATCATGCTTTATTCACATCGCAGCGGCACACGGACCCATGGGCTGTGTTTCAGTTGTCAGAGCAACAGCATGAGCGCTGACGTGCTCATGCTGTTGGGTCCTTAAGTGATTTACAGGTTTCCATGTGAGAGGGACTGGGAGGAGGAGAGAGAGAGACCGAGACTCGAGCTGAAAGGCATGATTATTTCAATCCAAATTGATTAGCAGATGCCAATCAAATTCAAATTGACTAGCAGATGAGTTTGTCAGTCAGTTTATTGCCTCTGTCACTTTTAGCCCATGAACGGCTGTCAATGTGTCAGTTCGATTGATGTGGGGATTTCAGTCATTTCACGGTTTGTTACCCGTGCGTCAGTCATGTAATGCTGAACATTAAACCGTTCAAAGTTCTACCGGTGAAGTAGGATGATCTCTATCTTCGCTCAGCAGTTGCTTGCTCCCTCTCTGTGTCTCGGTCTTTCAGTATCTCCATCTCTGTTTGTACTCGCTCCCTTTGTACATACCTCTCTCTCTCTCCCTCTCCGTATCTTTTTCACACGGCTCTGCCCTCTCATCCATGACCACAGCTGTCCCTCTGAAAAACCCATCACCGTAGAATCTCCAAGTAGCTCAGCAGGAAAATGACCATATTTATCTGCAGTGCGTGTACAAGTGTGTGTGTGTGTGCGTAAACAGTGGCTCTGTATATGTCTATGTGTGTGTATGTGCACATGCGCGTGTGAAAGCAGTCCTCATATGGTCCCTATCAGAGGACATGTAAACACTCCGACACAGAAAGTGAGAGAGCAGAGAGTGCCGCTGATATGTGACTAACAGAGCATAACATTAACTGTCACATCCAATAGATCGTCTGTCTACTGACAATATCGGTGTGCGTGTGTGCATGTATTTGTCTGTGTGTGTGTGTGTGTGTGTGTGTGCATGTTAGTGTTGCAGGGGAAGAAGGTAAATATGTGAAGTCAGCATTGTGCACTATGCATGCTTGCTTGTGCAAGAAAGTTAGATTGCAATTGCCTAGTGTGAGTGTTTGTGTGTGTGTGTGTGTGTGCACCTGTGCATGTGTGTGTGTATAGGCAGATATGCATATGTGTGTATGTCCGTACATGTGTGTGTATGTGTGTGATCAGATGCATGCAGAGACTGGGCAGCAGCTGTTGTTGCAGCGACTGAAAACCCTCTGTCCTGATTGCCATGGTAGCAAAAAGCAAACAGCCCCATCCGGTTCCAATTGCACATAAATGTTCTGTCAGATAGAGGAGAGAGAGAGATAAGGAGTTAAGCTCTCTCTCAGTTAGATTGCATGTGCGTGTGTGTGTGTGATCGTGTGAGACAGAGAGAGAGAATACACGTCCAAGTTGCATGTTCACCATGCAGTGTGTTTCTGTGCAGAAGAGGGAATAATAAAAAAGCTGAGAGGATACCGAACCGAAAAACTCAACTAAAAATATATCTTTTGTTCAATAGAAAAAAAACATGCAGCACTTTTTAAAGATGTCTTTGTACCAAGGCTCGCTGGCATATAATATAAGTGACCTCTAGGCGCTCTGTGAGATTTTTCTCTGCTGAGTCCTGTGTCTGCAGCAGCTTCATTGTAACATTATTGAAATGAGGTGAACACAAACCTTGCAGTGAACCCTAACGAAATGATGCTTGACATTCAGATCTCTTTCCATTTGCAGGTTGCAACAAGCCCTACTTTCATTTTAAGTATCTTTTGGTTTCCATGGCAGTTTAGATTGTATTTGCTGATGACACATTATTTTACATACTCTCATATCTTCTGTTCAGAGGCAGGCATACACTTTTGATTTATTTCTATTTCTGCATTGTTTTACATGACAATTAAAAATGTTCTCTCCTCTTCTTTCCCGCAGTCAATTTCGACCACTTTCAGATTCTGAGGGCTATCGGAAAAGGGAGCTTTGGAAAAGTAAGTTCATTTTTGGGGAAGCACATATTTTTATTTTTCAGGAGAAAAACAAAAGATGAATCCAAGCCATTCACAAATTAGCTGGTATGCATATGCTGGTGTGCCTTTGTTGTTGTTGATTGTAATAGAAAGTTAAAGACAATGCCCCAATGCATTTCAGCTTAATGGCCTTAATCAGAGTGAGAAAGTGCCGGAAGATAAGGGTGTTACAATCACTATTGCTGAACAATGATCATCCTAGATTGCCATGAAGAGATCCATTAACATAGGCAAAACATGTTGTTACAAATAGAATGATAAGATTCCCCCTCCCCCTCAGCACAATATTAACATCACATACAGTTTAATAAAGCATTCCAGCTCAATTTGCCAGTCTAATGCAGCAACCAGCAGCCCTAAGCAAAACCAAAAACAAACCCCATGAACAATGCACTGGAGCATTGCAGTCTTCTTTACTTTTCAACGCATCCTCCAACCCATAAGATCACATATTGTTTGACTGTTGCAACCCTCTAATACGCCTAATATGTCTCACAGAATACGACACACAGGACCAATTCTTAAAGCTATAACCATAACAGACAACTCTCAAAACAGTCGCCATTTGGTTACATTTAGGCACCAGAACTACTTGTTTAAGTTTAGGAAAAGCTTGGGGTTAGAGGGGGGTTCTTTGTGTGAGGACGCTCTGGAAATTTAGGCTGAAAGTGATCAGCATTTGCAAAAAAAATCACACTGATCATCTAGGTGGTGGCACTATAACAGCTATTTTCACATCCCGACTTATAACTTTTGAGCTGTAAATCATAGGAACAATTTTTTTTACTGGATTCTTTGAGTCCAAGCAGCTTTCCCTAATGCTGTATGTTGCGCTCAAAAACCTTCAACTTAGACTTAGAGAGAAGGGCAATAGGAGTCACATGGCCAGTCGTACAATAATTCATCCACGTAGTGCAGAGCAACTGCAAACACACATCAGCACTTCTCTGTGCACAAGCAAACAAGTAGGCGTGCACATATATACTCACACACACTCAGCTCCACCATTCCAGCCTATCATCTTGCTCACCAGCAGCAGATAAGCTGCCTAATCGCAGTGGATGGCAAGCTGTTCAATAGGAGGGGAGATGCGATCAGGGTCCGGCTGATTAACTGTGCCAGCTGGTTCACAGATCACTCTCTTAGATAGCAGTAATCACTGGCTTATTGACAGTTAAAGCACAGACAAGCACAACTACAAATAAAGATGGGGTATTGCACTGCTGCATATTGAGCATTGAGAAAAGTGTTTCACTCACAGACACACTTTCAAATGGGGCTGGGCAATCACACTGTTACATGACATGCAATTTGATAAATACACACAGTGACAGCCACTCAGATTGCTCCAGGTATCTTATTTTGCATTTTACTGCATCACATGAAAGCTTTTTACTTCCACTAGGGTAATAATGGTGTAATAATATTAACAGTGAGTGACAGGGCTGATTTTCTTTGTGATTTTGAGACAGCTGGTTACAGTCCCTACTGACTTGCGCTGGCATTGCTAATAAATGCTAACAGGATCTCAGGAGCAAAATACAGTGGTGGGAAAACACTTTTAATGGTTCAAGAGAGGCAGTGGTTAGTGATCATAGATATTGTACAAATAGGCTTTTAAAAATCTTCTTTGCTTCCATTTAATCTTGTAACAAATTTTGTGGTTATTGCAGTGACATTATTAGTGAGCATTTAATGATGGAATTTTTACAGCAGTTTAGTTTCATATATTCCTATTTTGTTTTGTCCACCACGATTAAATCTAGTATCTCAGACACTGCTGCTTGGAGCCTTTGTCTTGGTGTCTGATATTTCAAACACCAGCGGGGGGTCCTCCACAAAGGAGGATTAGCAAGTTATGACTGTGTGAAAGATTATACTGTATCCTGGTGACAGTGATTTGAATCTGCAAAACAAAAGTTGATTGTTAGGTTTAGGAATATGATTCAGTCATCCATGTTGGTGACTGCTAATAATAAACAAAACAGTTTGCAACACATTTTAAAGTTAAATGGCAAATCTGCTATTCCTGCTTTGTGGAATCTAGGGGAAACCTAGGGGAATGATGCATCTCACCACGTTTTTGTTGCATTGTTATATTACACTGATTGACCTTAGTGGGGAACTACATTGTTTGCTGGTTTGTCTATGTGTCACAAACCATATCTCAGACACCAATGATCATATTTTGATAAAAATGCATTGCAGCATTTTCAAAACGACATGTGACATATTACCTGTTTGTTGTTTTATCTTTGTATCTTGCTGGAGTTTGCAGGATTATGAGTTGGTAGAAAGCAATATCCATTTGTAGAAAGCCAGACAGTCATTTTTGACAGCCTTGAAAGTACAAAGGCACAAGAGGAGCTGCAGAGAACAGTTGAGTCATCACAAATTGGATTAACTGACTGACAAAGAGCATAACCCCAACAGCAAAATATACACAGACAAAAGAATGGCAAATTGTTCAAATAGTTTTGACCACACTGACGGGTTGATTTAAATTCATGTGCTCTTATCAGGTATGCATTGTGCAGAAGAAAGACACAAAGAAGATGTATGCCATGAAGTACATGAACAAGCTGAAATGTGTGGAACGGAACGAAGTGAGGAATGTCTTCAAAGAGCTGCAGATCATGCAGAATCTTGAACATCCATTCCTGGTCAACTTCTGGTAAGCCACTGTGCTTGTATGAATAAGAAGCATATCAATTGAGCCTCTACAGTTTCCTGTGAACAAATGAGCAAAAGAGTTGAGGAAAAGGCTTTCAACCCTTTCATAAATTCAGAATGTCTGTATCTAGTCAGTATGTAGTGGTGCTGATTTTAATGTATTCCTAAAATCTCACAATGCTCTTAACATGACATGTTGAAGCAGAGGACAAAAGGAAACTGGAAAGAAACAAACCTTGGGTTTACCATTTGTCTCTCAGAAGAGTGGTGGTTTTGGGGCGCTCTGGTAGAGTACTGTGTGGTGCGCGTACCATGTGTTATCACCGTAGTGGCGCAGGTTCAATTCCAGCCCGTGCCCTTTGCTGCATGTCATCCCCTCTCTCTCCCCCATCTTTCCTCTCTATCTCCACTGCCACTGTCAAATAAAGCAAAAATGCCAAAAATGATTTAAAACAAAGAATTAAAACTAAAATGTTAAGTAGTGCCCATATAGAAAGTTAACAGGAAAAGTTGAAGCACATATGCTTAAAGACCAACTCTCCTTAAAGGAATACTCCAGTGTTTTGGGCGAGATACCCTCTTGTTCAACTTACCCAGACTGAGACAAGATGTTCGATGCCATTTTCACTTCTGTATGTCCACTGGTTCGGTTACGACGGTTAGCATTTCGTGTTAGCTTAGCATAAAGACTTGAAGTCTACGGGAGACACTAGATTAGCTCCATCAAAGTGAAAAAAATAAACCTTACAGCAGCTCCACAGCTGTCTTATTTGGGATGTAGGGGACAAGGGGGAGGTAGGCGAGGAGAGCAAGGAGTGGTGGTGGTGGTGGTATATAATATGTCCAACATATTCAACAAAAGGCTTGTAATATGAGGCAATATATGCCTCATATTTGTCTTTTATGGTGATAGTATCCCAACCGTTAAACCAGTAAGTGCACAGAAACCTGCAGAGAGCACATCCATTAAAATAAAGCCATTAAAATAAATAAATAAACAAATAAATAACACAATTTTGTATTTAGTCTGCAGACTTACACAGGTGTTGACCACTGAAGAATATTCACACAGCTCTTCAGCATCCACCTCAGCTCTTCTCACCCCAAAAGCCGTTAAAAGGAAAACGCAGTTTGCTCACTGATCTGCGCTCTGATTTTATTGGCATGACGTTCTTCTCCTGCCAGCATCTCATTTGCCTTGCCACATTTGGGGTTTGGAGAACCCTCACTCTTGACGGCGTACACTTGACAAAGCACATTCAAACTGTGAGTGCTAATCTAAGATGACTCATCAGGTCCCTTCAAGCAACTCATTCATCAGAGCTTGAAAGACTCAGCTTCCTGAGCATCAGGAATCACACTTGGAGATGCTTGATAAGTACCAGGCCTGTCGAGTTTCCATCTGAAAGGCATTACCAATTCTTGATTAGCACTCGTACTCTGCGATGTTTGATAGTAGCCTAGTTTCTGGTTTCTGAAAATTGTAAAAGCAGAGAGGAGGCGAGGACTGGCAGGTCTGTCAGGATGAATGAACTGCAACAAACCTTGTAGTCCAGTTTGTGGAATCCACGCAGCTTTAATGGGTCTTGATGCTTCATAAACAAATGTTTTCCTCATATTCTCTTCTATATTATTCCTCACCTTCATTCACAAATTTGGTAATAACCTCTGATCAGACCTACCATTTCTGCCTTGGGTGTCTCTCCAGTAAAAACACTGACATCTTTTTGTCCCCCATGATCGAAGATCGCAAAGGGACTATGGATTGGGCTTCGTCCATTCATCTCTCCGTCCGTCACATGTGATTTCTCAGCCTCTGTTTGCCTGTTTTGGACAAAACCTGGGGTAATGATGGATTTTGACACTGGGGTCCAGCATTTTGACTATAAATCTGATTGGCCCATCACAGCGCCCCCACCAGGCCAATTGGCCTTTAAGCTTCAATATGTCAGACATTGCTTGGTCAAAATTAATAAACTTTTGAGGGATGATTTGATTTTACATTGATGTCCAGTATCCACAAAATGAAAGTCATTGTCCCACCACAGTGCCACCAACAAGACACCAAAGTCTCTGGTGGTGGACATCATGGTCAGTGTTGACTTGCTCTAAATTGAGAATTGCAGTAATATATTTTGCCTAAAGCAACACTGATGCTCTCCAGGTTGAATTTTTTTTCTCTCTCTCATTTCACCCTCTGTCCTCTCTCCCTCTTTCCTTCCCACCCTCTCCCCACTTCCCGTGGCTCTCTTCCTTTCTCTATCCATCCTGTCTCTTGTGTTTGTAAAAAACACTTCATTATCCCAGACAGATATTGGCAGAGAATGCATCTACCGTATGACTGAATCAATAACGGTCTTTTAATTACTAATTTGATCGTAACAAAGCAAAGACCTCCTAGAGTGGGTGTGCGTGAGAAGAGAGGAGGAGAAAAAGAAGCCAGGATACTAAAAGACAGGAGGGATAAGGGAAAGAGAGGATGGCAAAAGGACACAGGGATGAAGTAGGGGAGGACAGCAGAGGAGGTGAATAGAGGAATAAAGAGGAGAAGTGCAGTACAGACTCATCACACAACAAAGCCAGGGCTGGCTTGCTTGATTGCATGCTGTGTCGGACAATAAATCCAATAAAAAAAAAAAATGTAAAAGGCAGGCTGCACGTTAATGCTTTTGGCAGCGTTTTAAACACCCTGAGGTGGGGGAGATTTTCCCTGGAGATGTGCTTGGGTCAGCTCTGTGCCCACTCTCTCTCTCTCTCTCTCTCTCTCTCTCTCTCTCTCTCTCTCCATCTCTCTTGCTGGGTTGCGTTGTTATGGTTATCCTGAGGTAACTGCTCAAGGTCAGAGATGGAGAGCGATTACCTGCAGGCATGAACTGCACCGAGCCAGAGACAAGCAGAAACTGAACTTTCCTTTTCTGCTCCTCTCGCCGGTGCTCTTGTTTTCCTCCTTCACTCTTCCACATTCTGCTCTCTCTTTTCTCTTGCTCCCTCTCCCCTCTTCTTTTCCTCATCTGCCACCTCTTCAGGCTCTTTTTTCTTTACTCGCCTTTCTGTTTGTCAATACAGTTACCCCTTGGTCTGACCTCAGCTGTCTGTACACTGCATGCAGCCAAACAACAGCATACTAGAAGGACAGGGGCCATTAGATATGTATCTGTTAATCGTTTGTGACCTTTTCTCCTCTACTTGTATTAACCAAAGACTGCCATAGTAGTCTGTAGTAGTATAGTACATAATATAGTCCATTTAATAAAGCTGTAATTGATTTATTAACAGCAGAGCTTTCATTTTCTGTTATAGATGTGGATATAACGTGAGGCACTGTACATCCTATTATATTCTAGTCATTCTAGTTCTAGGTATTTCATCATATCATGTGAAATTAAAGTCATTTTTACTCCATTCTTTCGATTGAAGCACTATGTAGCTATGTTAAATATGGAAGTATTGGTTACATCTAAATCTGTTAGTTAAATCTAACTCTGAACTTGAACATTGAAGTCTAAAATGAAGACTTGTTCTGTAGGGTTAAAGTCAGGCTGTAATCAGTCTGTGATACTGTGTGTTTACTGATGTGCAAGCACTACCAGGGCAGCCCGTTGTGCCTGCGTAATCTGTAAGGGGAGACCTCATTGGCACTGGGCTGCTTTGACACAAAGGCCAGGGTTATAGTGTACACTCACACAGTGTCAGAGAGAGAGAGAGAGAGAGAGAGTCAGCAACACATCCCACGCTTTCTGCCAAGATCAGCTGGAGCCGTTTTCCATTGGAGGAGTTTCTCACTCCTTGCCCATTATTCTTCCCCATTTCAGTGAATTTCTGGAAAGTTCAAGACAGAAAGATGAAAGTGAGAAAGATTAAGTTTAGACTTTGTGTAAAGCCATCTCGGTTCGATACTCTATCTCTCCTTCTGCCTTTCTAATCATGCATTTTGCTGTTAATGTGTTTCTCGATTTAAGAAAATGCTATTGAAGAAGAATTTCTTGACACTGTCTATCTGTTTCCTGGTTGATGTGAAGGATGTGCTGAGCACAGGCTGTGTAATCTGTTCTCTGTGAAGAAGAGCACATATTTGCTTGAGTCATTAGGGCCTAAAGCAGAAGGCAAATAGTCTCAAACAGTAGTACAGTCAGACTGACTCTACCACGCTGCAAAAAATTAGGGGAACTACTATATTTTTCCCATTTTTTCTAAATGCAGTATATAAAATAAACTGTGAATTAACTGCTGAACTGTGACAGCATCTTTGTGTTTTTTCTACTTTTCAGATTCATTTTACACTTTCCTTACCCCAGTGCTGTTGATAAATAACTTATTTTGCAGAGAATCAAGTCAGAAAACTCTCACATTCCACAAATCAGGTCATTTGGCATACGGTAACACTGAGACCATTGGCATGATGTGTCAATACAACTGGTTTCATAGTGATGTGCTGACAAAATAATCCTACACATAGTCTTTCAACTATTGGCACTCAGATGATTACATCACCAAAGAATTTCAATATGTTTCTTGCACCAGGGTCCCAGTGCTGGAGAGTATTAATGGCATGCAGCGGTGTGCTGCAATACAATATTGTGGACTCCAAAGCTGAAAACATGTAGGAACCTCGGGCATCTTTTGAACAGAACAGTATATGTGTGTTATTATGTTGTTTTTTACTTCCATAGAAAGTATACTGACAATAATGCATGCTTTTAATAATGGGAAAACTGTGATGTAACTTGCTCTGGTAAAAAAGTAATTGCGTAACTGGCAAAAGAAAGAAGAAGGGTATTAATAAAAGTCTGAAACACTGTGGATCAAAAGCTTCACTTGCTTCAGGGAGTCCCTCTTTTGCTCAGTTATTATGTAATGTTCCTAATGTGTTTCATTTCTATGGAGAGCAAGACATTATTATTATTATTCCCCATTCATGTGTGTATTCTTTTTCTGCCAAACAGCACTGACATAATGTCCTGTAAAAGCACAATGCAATAAAAAGAAGAGAGGTCCTCCCTACTGCAAGATTGAGCAGAGTGTTCCTGCAAGCATCCCGCTGTAAAGGGCGCACTGTACTAGATCAGATGTATTGAATGATACAGGCAGTGATATCTGCTGCAGAGTCTCTCTGCTCAGGTGTGGAGTTACATTGCATTCCAGACTTTACACAGTTAGGTGATGCTGTTATTTAGTGTGACTTACAGTGAGTACAACAACAAAATAAGCTAAAATTCCTACTCCTCCAGCATTACAAGCAAGCAATAAACAGTGAGGAGTGCAAGTTTGCCGTAAGCTGAGATACCTAATGTACTGTAGCCTATGGATGCAGTGCAGTGCAAATGTACAACATCCACATATCTCATCTTAATTTTATGCAAACATCAGGCGTGGCTGAATTTCTCCAGGTGTTAAGGCAGATGGTCCAATGGAAGGTCATGTAGTCAGAAGTACTGAGAGAAAAAGGCCTCAGAAATTAGGTGTAACGTTAACTACAAACACAGATATAGATTTCCAGATTCACAGAATTTTCTCCATGGGGAAAATTCATGGGCTTTTCACGTAATCATCCCTGTCACCTGAGATTTAGGCTGGCATTTAAAACTTGGATGTGACGTTTTTATCTGCATTTTTTTTTTCTTAAATGAGAACTGAATTCTGCTGCCACTGTCCAACTGAAATAAGCTAACACTGTGGTGCATATTAAATAAGTAGCTGGCTGTTCAGTGACTGGCTTTGCCCGATAAATTTAAGACTGCAATCATTCTAACCTGCTGCTTGGCCATAAACAATACCTGGTTAGCTAGCTATTTCTTTGGCCAATCTGTATCTTTGTTCAAGGACAACAGCAGAAGTATTAAGAGGGAGGACCACTACAACTCAGATAAACACTTAGCCATCACCATTTTTTAAAATTACAATTGTGTGTGTGCCCCTTTTTTTGGCATACATAAACACACACCCAAATGTCATAAATTATTTTGAAGAAATTAGGAAAACCCAATACATTTCTCCCATAGACTATTGATTTTTTTGATCCAGAAGGCTCGAAAAATGCTTACAAATCAGAGACAAATACCAAAAACAAAAAACAACAAAAAATGACTTCTGAGGCCTGTGAGAGAGAAACAGAAACAAAAAAAGTGATGGAAAAAGAGACAGATAAATCACGGTTCACTGGTTTGGAGGTAGAAGAGTGTGAAGGCAGAAGCAAACAGGCTGTGGTTCATCACACTTTACACCCCCTGCAGACAAGACCTGTAGGCCCCAGGTGTGTGTATGGGATGGTAAGTGGATTGAGCTAGTGTATGTATGTCCATGACTGTGTGTGCTTGTGCCTGCCCTTGCCGTGACCTCCTGTATCTTCTTGTGCGTGTGCTAGTGTGTGTGTGAGTGTGTGTGCATTTCAGCTGCATTAGATACAGACTGATGGGCTGTCACTCAAAGTGAGGTGTTGGGAGATTGGGCGTGAGGAAGGTCAGAGGGCCATTGGCATTGATCCAACACGTCCAAGAGTCAGCAGGCGACCACCTGTGTCTGTTTCTACAGGGACAAGCTGTGGTCAGTTGGTGTTTGCGTGTGTGTGTATATGTGTGTCTGTTTGGGGGTTGTGTGTGTGTGTGTGTGCATCAGTGAGTCTGAAAATGCGTAATCACCCTAATTACAATACTTTGTGCTGAACAACAAAGTCTTGATTGGCCATTTGGTTACTGAAATTTACTGATTTGAATTTTCTGCTCGATGTGAAACTTTGATTCAAATTGTTCATTAATCTCAAAGAATGGATGGTAATTAACAACACTGATTATGCCATGTAAATTACTGGTGTATTTTAGTTAATTTAGTTCAGAAACGGTTTTCATATTATGCAAGACGGAGGGAAAAACAACTCTATCTTCAGGAGCATAACATCATTACTTTTAACGGAGGCATACAATGCTATCATTCTCTTTCAAGAGAGGAGATAAGTCTGTTTAAAAACACAATATTATTGTTACGTGAAAATTATGAAGACGATTCTTAAAGATATCCCTCAGGGCTGCACAGCATTGACAAATAATGAATATACTGCAATACAAAATGTACGTTCTGTAAATACTATTTAGTCTACCAAATTTATTCTTCAAAAGTGTGTATGGGCAGAAAATGAGGAAATACTATTGCTTAGGATTTACTCAGTTTGATTAAAATGAAGTTTGAATAGAAGGCTATGCTGGATTCTGCTCAGCGTTATAGGAGTAAATTGTCTGAGACATTTTCCCTTCGAGGAAATTTCACGCAATTTGCAGCAGTCAATATTGCAGTTGTCCTTACTGTTACTTTTAATGCAGGGAAGCCAGTCTTTGTTTAAGGACACACCGTTAACATTAGTTTCTGAGCCCTCGTGGTTTCTAGAGATTTCCATTACTGATGGCCGGCGGTGGCTCTCCCACTAAAAGCTCCATGCAAGATGTTCTCCCATCAGACTGACTGCCTGCAGGCCATTCGGAGGTCACATTGAAATGCATGTGTAGCAGAGCAGAGAAAGACACGTAAAGAAAGACAAAATGAGAGAGACGCAGGGACAAAAGGGAAAAGAGAGGACAAGAGAGACTGAGTGAGAAAGGACAAAAGAGAACAAGCGAGAGAAAGGGAGATCAAGAAAAGACTGTGATCGGGAAAACAGGCTAGATGCCAGGAAAGCTAATGAAAACTGTGCGCCATTTCAGCATAATGTACAGCAGCTACTCTGCAGCCTGACTGCTGTTCTGTACCAGACGTGCTGGTCAAGGCATCCAGTCATTGTACAGCTGCTGCTAATGGATGCAACTTGTTCTCTCTGTCCTGTTGTTGCTGTCTGACTCTTTTTTAGCCCTCACTGCAGCTGGGAAATGACAGAAATGGAGATAGTTGACAAGGTATTACTGCTGTCCAAATGAGAAATAGGTAATTTGCTAATTGGCTGGTTGATACACTTTTTCTCTCTACTCCTACGCCCATTGTCCTATATTTTTCCCTGTCTATCTTTTGGGCACTTTTAATGGTCTGTTATTTAGTGGTTCTTATGGCTATGGGAGCCCATGTCAAAATGTCATGGGCTCAGCTAATATCAGTGTAAAATGACCTGCACAATCTCTCATGATAAAGTATCGTGAAATATTGTTTCATGCAGAATTGCTAAATACAATTTACATGAGTAGTACAAACAAGCATGGACCCTCTACCACTGATGCCCCACTGGTGAGGGATCGCAAGTAGTGGGATAATGGGGTTTGTACATTTTGGCCTGAGGGTGGCGCTAGAAGAAAGGTCATGGGGTCATCAAAGTTGATTCTGTTCATCTTTTGGGTAGCAAGAATGTGCTTTCCAATTTTTTGCTTTCCAACAGATTTTGAGACATCAGATTTGATATTTTGGCCTAAAGGTGGCACTAAAGGGAAAGTCATGGGTCATCAAAATCAAGAGAAATCCTCCTATGGGGAGTATGAATGCACACAGCAAATATCAAGGCAATCCGCAAATTACATTTAGCGATTTCTCATGTGCAAATTTGACATTTTGGCCTGAGGTTGGCACTACAGGAAGGTCACAAAGTCTTATAAATTGACAACATTCATCCTCTGTGGACAATGAATTTGCTCATTAAATTTCATGGCAATCCACCGAGTAGATTCTGAGATATCAAATTTGACATTTTGGCCTAAGGATAATGCTACAGAAATGATCGTGACACCAAAACTGATAGGGTTACTTTTCTGGGAAGCATGAGTGCACTCAGCAAATTACTTGGCAATCTGTCCATTACATTCAGAGATATGTTCTATACAAGCCAGATGTTTTGCCTGAGGATGATGTCAGAGGAAAAGTTATATGGTAACCATAATCGAGAGGGATCTTTCTTTGGGGAGCATGAATGCATTTACTAAATATCATGGCAGTCCACTAAATACATTTCATGATATCTTGCATGCAGAGTTGATATTTTGGTCTGAGGGTGGCGCTAGGGAAAGGTCATGAGGTCACCAAAATTGACAGGGTTCATCAGGGTTCATTAAATTTTATGACAATCCACCCAATAGAACTGAAGATATGCTACCTTGAATTAAATGTTAAGTCAAGTTAAATTGCAAGTTAAGTGTCATCTTTAGGCCTTCCTTTCCAGTAGGGCAAAAATGATGACCAAATGTTTGCTTGTGTGGCAGTTGAGTCCAAATGAATCAAAAGAGTTGAATAATTATGCAAACTCACTTCTGTTATTTTAATCTGATGCATTTGCATAAATTTCACCAGTATTGCTTGTTTCTTTGAAATAACGTTTGCACAGAAATCAGACTCTGAATAACAGCAAAACAAAATGCGCCAAAAACCGAAAGGGCCTGAATGCTTTGCAAGGCTCTGTATAATTAACAAGAAGCACCGTAGATCTTCATGAAATAAATTAGTAAAAAGTGCAACAGAGTAAGATCCATCAGTCACCATTTGAAATGACCACATTAACTATTAGCTGTGGCAGCGCTATTGCCCCACCTCAGTCATATCAGACAGGTAATTACAGGGCAGCAGCAGGAGTTTTAGTAGAACTGGCGATGTTTGTTAGCTTAGAGGTCAGTTACAAAAGATCATTTAGTATTTTTCTCCTTAAAACTTCACATCACATCCATGCACACCTTCAACCTGAAACTGGCTCATGGTCAAATTACTGGTTGCCTGGAGCCTACCTGTGATGCAAGACGTAATTGAGTATCACGTCTAATTCATTGTGACAGCAGTGGCAGGAGGCCATTGGAGGCCTCATACATATTCAAACAGCATCCAAATTCTATGTCACTGTGTCAGAGAGAGAGAGAGAGAGAGAGGAAGAAGAGAGAACTGGGTGGTGAAGAAGCAGGCTTGTTTTTATTAAACCTTGCCCCTCGTTAGAAAATCATCCTGGAGCACATCGTAATAGGAATGTATTCTCACGCTAACTGGGATGGAGATAGTGCTGAGATAACAAATAGAGTCTGCACAAACAGAGCTCAATTAAGGCCAGTTCACTCAGTCCCAAAGGGTTGTTGTTGATTTGCAACTATGCTAACGCTTAAAATGTGTGTATTGCAAGAGATGGTTGATATACAGTAGTCCATTGAAGTGATTTTGATATAGTTCAAACAGTCAAGTGCTAAAAGCGAGATTTTAGATTTGTTGACTTATCTTTGAAGTTCCAATGCTTTAGAAACCTGCAGGGCAATGTGTGTCCATGTGGGTGTGTTTATATGTGTGTGCATGTGAAAACATATTTCTGTGTGTGTGTGTGTGTGTGTGTGTTTGTGTGTGTCTTTGTTATTATGTATATTTTCCAAGGGAATCTGGAAAACTTGCAAAACTAGGAAAAAAAATCAAAAAGTTTCAGCAGCTAATATTAGATCATAAGATAAAGATAACTGACTCACATGGCAGATTGATGGGTAGCAGTGGGTTTGTTTGTATCTGTGTGTGTGTGTGTGTAAGCATGTGTGCATCTATGTATGTGCACATGCATTTGTCAGAGTCTGTGTATCTCAGTGTGTGTATATATAAGTGTGCCAAGCTGTGTGCCTCTTTATGGCGCCTTTGTTCGCGGGCAAAACGCGTGGGAGAAGCCGGTGAGTAATCATCAACTCTCGAGTCAGTCTTGTTTGCTTAGAAGACAGAATAAGTTCCCCCGACATGGAGTCTAAGTGCTTTCAGTTTTTACCAACTTTGCTTTTTGATAGAAGGGCCTGTGGGAGAGAGAACAAGAAAACCTCAGCCAAGCATGAGAGCAGGTTTTCTACTAGATTAAGCTGGTTTCACAGAGGACTCGGAGTGCAATATTGATTCCCTTGATGGAATTGCCGCCCCTCTCTAATGCAGACTCCCCCTTGTCCCCCTTTGCTTTCTCATGAATGTTCTCCTATAGGTTACACCATTTATTCCATTAATGTAATACCCCCCCTTTCTTTTCAAATACGTCTTGCTACTCTCTATTGCTGATTTATATACCTTGGTAATGCAACATACAGTCAACCTTTATTACAGGGGTTTGTGGAATATTCAGTTCTGACTGGCCAATCATGACGTTCTTTGGTCTGATATTTCTTAATAAAGTCTGTCATTATGAATAACTGACTGTTGCTATGGCCGGTCACTTCAAGCACATTTGATATATCCCTCCACACAAAAATGTAGGCTAAAAATTCAAATAATAATAATAATAATAATAATAATAAATAAAACAAACTAGGAGAAGTGTAAACTCAAGGATTCAATGACTCAAGGATAAACTCAAGGAAATTAGATGGATGGTTGGATAGATAGATAGATAGATAGATAGATAGATATGAATATTTAAGGATAATATCGGTCTATTATTAGTCACCCACCCCATAGTGGAAACAGTCTCACTGTATACATGCTAAAGCACCTAAATAAATAAACACTTCTTTTCCTTTCAAGAATTTCTCAGTGGAAGAAACCAATCTTTTTCCAGATGAGAAAACAGCAATTAGAATCTGGTGTGTGTTTAGTAAATGCTTGTGACAGCAGCCTCTTGGATTCGTAACGACCTCAACTAAGTCCGCTGAGTTGGAGGTATTTCCAATGTGTGTGTGTGTGTGTGTATGTGTGTGTGTGTGCTTGAGAGAAAAGGAGAAAAAGAGAGATTGCAGGAGAGAGAGGGAGAGAGCGAGACAGAGGTAATGAGATGTTTGGTGATTGAGAAAGTAAAGTGGACTCCATCCAGCAGACACAGAAAGCTGTCTAACTTGCTCTTTTAACCATGGGGAAGCTTCTTCCCCTGTCTTGGTGCAAAAGCTGTCTGCTTTCACTCAGTCTTGTTTTCAGATGGGGCTTATCACATTTGGATTCATAAATATTTCACATTCAAAATCTTATCGTATCATATTTTTGCAGACTACATCTCATACAATGTCCCTCCATTGCATAGTTCTTCCTGTCCCCTTGTTCATTTTCCATTACATTAAGGCTTTGTCTCAATGTAATTAATGTAATTTCTAGTCTGTTTAACCTTTTTAATCTATTTAATCTATTTAATATTTAATCTATTGATTTGACTGCACAAAAATATCAGTTATTTCCATCTTTTCAGTCATGTGAAATGCAAACTTACACCTAATGACAGTGCTAATGTTATCATCATAGTTTTTTATTCTTATTATCTTTATTATTTATTTAATTTCAGTTTTCTAGCCATCTAGTCTCCTCGATGCCTCGGAGAAATCCCCTCAGCTCAGCATTTGTAGCTGCTAATTCCCTCACATATTCACACACACACACACACACACACACAGCACCAGAGTGGCAGTGCTACAGATAATTAGGGCAGCGAGTTTCCGACTGCCCATGAACGAAGTCGCAGATGTGTGTGTGCCAAAAACTACAAATATTATATCAAAGGAAAACACGGCTTTGATATTTAAGAACATGTGATGCTAAAGTGATGGCTACTGCCGTCTGATCTCTGCTTCGTCTCGCACTGCCAGACTCCCAACGTCTCATCATCTTCATCCAACCCAGTCTCTCTCTCTCTCTCTCTTTCTCACACACACAAGTATAACACACAAACACAAATACACACTGCAACCCATTCTGCTGTTTCAGTTAGTTATCTCTCTCTTACATCTAATGGCAGCTGCTGTAACTTATTGATTTTTCTATTTTTTAAGATTCCCCTCCATCCAGCCCTGCAAACGCCCCACGGAAGTCCTCTCAAAATTCCCTTTCCTCTCACAACTTGAGGCTTTTTAATCCTTCACTTACTCATGCATGCTTTTTCCTCATACATCCCATGTCCTTTTATCACCCCCTAACCCCACAAACACACACTTACTTTGCTGAAAACTCGGCTGTGTGCACAAGTTATTGCTGCATGTTGGAGTGATTGATTGCACAGCAGCTGGTCTCATCTATTCAGCCACATCATGCACTCTTAAGTGGGTGTTTTCTACGCTGATTTTCTTTAAAAAAAATGATGTGGAGAGCACTGCTTGTTGATCTACTGTGTGTGTGTCTGTGTGTGTGTTTGTGTGTGTGTGTGTGTGCTTGTGTATGTGAGGGATGGATTGCCTCTGATGTGCCGATGCAGATTTACAGTTCAGGGATCTGAGAGTCAGTGTCAAGGCCATCACCGAGAAAGGAGAAGGGAGTACACTGCTTTTTATGCGGAGTCGTGTGTGTGTGTGTGTGTGTGTGTTGCACATTTGCACGCATTCAGCCTCATATACAGGGATACTGTTTGCAGATACTGTTTACAGACCATGAATTCGCCAACAATTAAACATCAAGCGGTGTGTGTGTGTGTGTGTGTGTGTGTGTGTGTGTGTGTGTGTGCATGCACATGTGCAGATACTCTTTCCATGCCCTGAAGCCGTTGACATGAGCGAGACGTCAAGTGGCCTCAGCATCATCTGAGCCTCAGCAGACAGTTTGGAGTCACCTCAATCAATCCCCACTCGCCCAGCACAGAAACACACCACCTCCAGCTCATCAGAGCGAGGCCCCGAGGAAGAGAGGACACCGATGTTTGCACAAAAGCAGCCTGGGGTCATCAAGCGCTGAGTGCCAAGAAGACGATCCTTATTTGCAGGGAAATGTTTGACAGTAGGAAGCAGCAAAGAGCCTGTGGAAAACAAAACAAAACAACATGTATAACCCTATTTGGAAACCTCACAGAAGTTGAATTATAGCCTGTTTACTTCAGTTTGGGAACTTGTTGGCGGACTTCAGAGGGGGCCGTGAGGTAAACTTCTCCAGCTTCAGTGAAGATCTAAACTTGGAGATACGGGGCTGTTTTTTTTTCTGTTTTTCTCAGAGCAGTGCTTTAGATGAGTCAGGGAGGGCTGGCTGGTCTATGCAAAAAGGTTTAATTATTATTATTTTTTTGCACAAATGAGTTTCCTGTAGGAGAGAAACTAATTAGCTCACCGTTGAGAGGGAAAAACGTATGGTCCCAGCGGGAAGCTCAGCATGTCAAATCAATGGCGATTTGTGCAGTCGCTTCTCAAATGGCAGGGCAATGGGCTGCGTGCTGATGCAAGCTTGCTGTGCATGCCAGAGTTTGATTGATGGGAGAATTGATGGATGGCCGCACAGATTCGCCCAGAACCTCCCTCGCTCACTAGTGCACACATGGAGAGAGAGAGGCATGCACACAGTTTTCATCCAGTTTTCAGTTTTTATCTGAATTGCAACCACAGTAGTTTCAATCTTTTTATTAGTATTTCTTGATTGTTATGGCAGTGTATACAGTGTGCAGACTGGAAAAAAGAGAAAATAATAGACACAGAAAAACAGTCAGTTTATAAGAATAAGTGGTAAAACCTTGTCTTGTTAGGTGTAGGGGAAAAAAAGAAAGAAATTTTGCATCCCCAGTCTCAGAGACTTGCAGCAGGAAGGTGTGGAAGAGAGCCAAGCAGACAGCCCAGTTTTCTCATCCAAATTTTTGGACCAGACAGTGACATGGGGCATATTTAACTAGATGCTGTGGCCTGAGATGACAAGACACGCTGCAGAATGATGGGACGTTTGCTTACCTAAATCTCCTGCACTGAAGAGAGACGGCGGCAGGCCTGGGATCGATTTGAAGGATGTGAAGATGCTTACGAGATGGAGAACGTTGCTCAGTTATCAAGCTGTGCTGAACAAGATTGTTTGACCCACCAAGACTGATGGGACAGGCACAACAGCTCTGACGTTATCCACAATGAAACTTCACGCAGCACTTTCTGAAGTGGAAACAGAAACTTGTCACTGATATCTTTGACTTGCTACTAGTAACTTTATACCCAATACTGGCTGAGAAATAATGTGTCTGCTGCTTCCCGGTGTAATCACAATAGAAATTAGGTTTTCTCCTTTTGAATGTTGACCAATTTTCTACTTAGTGTCACAGAAAGCAAAATGTGTCCAGTGAAGATAAGTCAATACATCATGTATACACAAATATAGATGATGTATTTGCTTTTGCTGTCTATATGTCTTCTTGGTAAGATACATGGAATGGTCGACAGAATCTGAGTCTGCATGAATAAATTTAAGCCTAATGATTGTTAGTTTGTAGCTCTTAAAAGTGCAAAGTGCAAAACTGTTGGGGGTCGATTGACATTTGCACCCTTTTAGACTCAGCTGACAAAAACACAGAATAAGCATGCTAATTTGATGCTTGAAACTTGATAACTCAATGATAGATTACATGCTTACTCCATATTTTTGTCAGTTAATTTTACATAGTGCCCCTATAAATAAAATGGGAGGCTTTGAATGATCATCGCTCATGTATAATATAAACAACAATAATAACTAAGAAGAGAGAGAGAGCACAAAGCAGCAGCAGAAGAAAAACGATAGTATATAGAGTCCTTTAATAGAAAATGCCAAAAGGGAACCACGAGATAGGAGTCAATATATTAGTTTGCAATTGTAAAACAAATCTATGAATGGTTGATACAGGTAATACTTTTAAAAGTACCTTTTTTTTACTATTTATTTATTCATTTGTCATGTCTCAGTAAAGACCATGTCCAATTACAGTGTGTTTCTAAGTCCAGACACAAACACAGATATCTTGTTGAGCTGTCAGATGAAGATTCACACCGTGTTACACCTGTTACCTGTCTCATCTGCCTTCTTACTATCATCATAACTGCTTGTGCACAAGGTAACACAGGATTTTCTCAGCTTGTTCTCCTTGAAGCCAGGATAATGAGTGTTGCCTCAGGCGTAACTTAACAAATATGCAGTTGCATCCTGTCATGTGAGAGAGTTTGAAGAGTGTTTTTCTCATGTCGGTCAGGAGGAGGATTTCTGATTATATTTTTGGGGATCCTGTGTCAGCTTTCATCATGGGGTTAAAATACCAATGGGTATTTGTACTTGTCAAGCCTCTATCTTAGTCTTACAATATGTATTCTGATTCTCTTAGAGCCTGAAAGTTAGTTTTGCACTGTATATCTGTTGCTGCTGTGGGTGGAAACCTTGTATCTTAAAAATGGCCAAAAAGTTTGAAAAATAACCCAATTTTCAGTTAGATCACAATGCATGTTTGAGTTAAATGATTTTTTTCTCCAGTGGCAGTGCTATACATCCAATTGGTAAAACCTCTGCAGTGACATAAACCTGTATGTGACCTGCACAATATATGTGCACACCTTCCTTGGCTCATTTGTAGTTCTTTTGTGGCGTCTAGAGAAAATAACTGCTTTCAACTTTGTTTTCCTTTCCTCCTCCTCCCCCTCCATCTCCCTCCTCGCTGTCTTCCTCTTCCTTTTTCCCTTTCCTCCCTTCCTCTGTTTTCTTCTTCTCTTTTTGTTATTCTTCTTCCTGCACCTCCACATCTCATTTCGCTCACAATCTTGACTTAACCTGTTTCCTTTCACTATCCATTTCTCTTCTCAATCCTGTTTCTTCACTTTTCATTCCTTTCACCCCCATGCTTATTTCACCTCCCTTTTTTCATTTTTTTCTCCTGCTCCCTCCACTTCCTTCCTTTATGTCTTCCCCATTTCTGCTCTCCTTTTTCCTTTTAATCTCATCCGTCTCTACGCCCTAAACCCCGTTCTTCTTCCTCTTTCACTTTTTCCATCCATCCTTTCCTGCTTCCTATCCTCTTTGCCAATACCTGACACCCTGATTCTGCCCCTCCTCCACCTCCCACTTCCCCTGCAGGTATTCCTTTCAGGATGAGGAGGACATGTTCATGGTGGTGGACTTGCTCCTGGGAGGAGACCTGCGCTACCACCTCCAGCAGAACGTCCACTTCTCAGAGAGCACCGTCAAGTTGTACGTCTGTGAGCTGGCGCTGGCTCTGGGCTACCTCCGCACCAAACGCATTATACACAGGTGAGATAAGGCTGAGATATTTTCTCTCAGCTTCCTCCCGCTGCACCTCCTTTTCATTATTGCATAATATACCGTCGTAATTTCATTTTCTTTTTTATGTCCTTTATTAATCCAGAGAGGGCTTTGCTGAGCATGCATGCTCTCTTTTAGCACCACTCTGATTCAGTTGTACACACAGGCCCCCAGAAGCTGAACATAAGCACAACTTGTCCTGTTTTTGGTCACTTAGCAGCTATAATTGGGGTTAAAAGGTGCTCTATGCAAAATTGCAGTGGAGTAATTGAAATGAGGACCCTTTAGACTCCACAAAACGCGGAATAAGCATGTAATCTATCAGTGAGTCGGTTTGACAATCAGAACCATTTAGACTTAACCATCAAATAACATGCTTACATGTTTTTGACAGCTGAATCTGCAGGGTCTTCATTTCAATCAACCCTCTAGAATTTTGCACAGTGCACCTTTAAGTTCCTTGCATAAAGGTACTTCCCTATCCATCTATACATTTTCCCAAGCAGATGGGAACCTTGCCCCTACTTCCCCTAAAACATAATGTGCTTGATTCTTCAAAAACATAGCTAGATTTATCATGGTGGTAAGTGCAGATAGTAGCATGGTAATGCCTTTCCTCATTCATAAATATGGGTTATCAGACTCTTTTACCGTTTGTGCATAATTTGACTCTACCACCCACATTGCTCATTTGGAAGTGCTGGTAAGTGATTCATTTAACCACACTGCCATGCCAAAAACACCACCCCCTTTTTTAAACCAGCACAATGTGCAACGTTTAGTAATAACAGAGTGGGCTAAAAAATGCCCACTCAGTTAATGACTCAACTGAGATAAAAGGCACACTGTAATCTGCTTGAATGGAGCATCATTGCAAACAGTGTGACTGCAGTTGTATGAGTAGTTGATAAGGAGGACGGTGACTTGATTAATGATGAACATAGTTTGTCAACATTTTGCCCAACAAATGCACTTTTTTATTAATGCTTTTCTTACCATTTTAGGCTTTTTGACTATTTTATCCCCATAATTCAGTGTATGATACATGGCTACTGTTTATCAGGAGTTCTTCTCTTAATATCTGAAGTTCAGAAAATGAGGATTTTGTCTTTCTTTGCCCTGGTGTCATGTCCATCTTGCTTGGACATGACACCAGGAGCAACAAACAGGTGATGAGCATGGCTGTTAAATATGGTACACCTCATTAGCATCCGCTCTCAGATGGGACACACCATTATTTTTCATTGTGGCAATGCAATACCGGTGTACTAATTACTCACGTTAACTTTATGAATGAGCTCAGATTACCACATATTACCAGGATCACAGATGTGGCGTGCTGCTATGCTTTTACCTCTGAGTTTTATGAATCTGGGCCAATGTGAGCTTTCCCACTTTCACAGGAAGATCAGACAGTATCTGTCACAGAGCCTTGCACCGGGTAGGGCTTCAGTGTCTTGCTCGAGGGCACTTTATCAGGGCAGATGCTTGCTGACATAGGGCTTTGAATGTGTCAGATGTTTGTGTACAAGATAATGAAGAATTTTATGGGTGATTCCTATGCACTACACCACTCATGTGTGTCAGATGGTGTATGTTTCTTCATCAACTTTTTTTTTTTCCCTCTTTGGGTTTCCTTCCTCCCTGGTCCATCTTCTTTGTTTTCCACCACCATTTTACACGATTTAGACAGAAAAATGGCCTCTATAGTTTGAGCAGTAAACCTCTTGTGTCCTTTTCTCCTTGGCTGTCCACTTTCATATTATTTTCTGGTATGAGTGGTCCACTACCGTGCAGCAAGGTCAAGCTGACTTGACACAAAGGTCAAACCTGACACAACAGTTTACCCTGAGCCACTGAGTCTGAAATGCACCAGTTTTTGTCTATGCTGCTGTGTGGATGCCTTACTCATTCTGCAAAATGTACTTAAGTGCTTTTTAGGCAGAAATATGTGCTGTTATGGCAGAGCTGCAGATACATACCGCCAACATAGACATGGCTACAGCCCAATGTTATTATTTTAAGTTGTTAAATTCACTCAAAGCTTGGGCTATTCTGTTTCATCCATTGATGCTGCCAAAATACAGTGTACAGTGAACTCTTAAACACTGAGTGAGCACAAATTTAGGAACAGTTGCTATTTCCTTGAAATATACTAACAAGGTGAAATCTGATAGAGTGGGAGTTCAGACGCCGCACTGATTCCATCTAATAAAGCCATGTCATGCTTATAAAGCAGATGAATAAAGGGATGAGACAAAGTAAAGAGTGAAAAGTTAAAGGGATGGTAAAGTAAAATATGGATTTTTTTCAATTATGTTTTTTATTGTCATCATTGAATATAGAAAACAACAATCTGAAGTCTTTTCTATTGCAGAGAGAGGCCTATGTCAGTTTATTCCTAGTCAAATGATTGGTTTGCTGGAGATTAAAAGCTACTTTCATACATAAGAGTGGAGCGATACAATCAGAACACCCCCACAGTTTTTATTCCTCCCACCCCTGTTTGATTGACTCTTCAACTACTTGTTAGCCTTCATTAGCCTCAACAAATGGTAGTCAGCAGTAACTCTTAGCTTGTTAGCATTGTATGCCTATTTTGTGCTGTTCCTCGATATAAATTCACCATTTTAGAGAGTGTTATTTAACCAGTCTAACGTTATGTCAGAGGAGGTCACAGCTAGCAAAGCATTTCAATCTAATATTATCATATCAATAACATTGTCATTATTATTAATATATCTCGCTGTTTTAAAAGTGCTATAGAAATAAACTTTAATACTAATATGCAGCAAGCGAGCTTTGCAATGTTAGCTATGAAAAAAGCTATCATAATGTTGCAGCACTAATAAGAAACTCAGTTCCAACAAGCAGGATATTTTCACGATAGCTGGTTAGTTATAAAA